>VZRQ01010869.1:1734666-1758983 GCA_013397975.1 Machaerirhynchus nigripectus
ATGCCATTTTGTGTTTCTGTTTATATATAATTGCTGTATTTAGATAAAGCAGCTTTTAGTCAGTTTCCCATAGCATTTTTCTTCGAAAAGGTGGATTTAATACTCACTCATAAAATGGGAAATAGCATTCTAAGAACTGTGAGGTGAGCCTGTACCCAGTGTTCTTAATTCTCTTGAAAAGCAACTACTTTGGGGATATTTATATAATCTACAACTGGCATGATTCCCAAAACATAAAATTGGGAGGCAAATAGAATATACTGTGCTACAAGTTTTTATCATACTAGGTCAGGAAAATAAGCTTGGCACAAATCATTAGGTTAACTGAAGAAAGTTGTTAAGTTAGGAGTCATTGAAAAAGTGCACTTAAATAGACATAACTGCAAACTAGGTTGAATTCAGTTCCTGTGGTAGCTGTGTGTGCGTGTGTTTACGTTTTCCTGTGATAGTGCTCTTTTCAGTTGGCCAACAGTGCCACCCAGGGGTACAAGTTTATATCGATTTTGCTTTTCTAGCCTGCAGCAGTCCTCACTTATAAATTGGATTGTTTTGATTTGCTTTTCATGTGATCTGAAGTGACCAGCTCCACCATTCTGATCAGTTAAATTTGTCAGGTAGTCATCATCTCTTGACTTTGCTTCTTCTGCCTTCTGAAATCCAAGACTATAAAGCTCATTCCCGTAAGATAGGGTATGTACAGTCTCAAGAGAACAGTCTCATCCATACCCTTCTTTCACACCTCTTCTAATGTCACTTAGATCTGTGAAGACCAGGGGATAGAATAATCTTGTTTCATTTGCTTTCATGGCAGATGCAGATGTAAAGATAATTTTATTTGCGTGTGGACAGGACTGTGCATTTTTGCCTTTGTCTGCTGCATCTCTCTTCACTTCAGCAAATCAGCTATGAAGAACCTTGAAAATCACAGGAGCATAATTTTAATTTTACTTTCTTAAGATGGAAGAAATAAATTTTGCCTCTGCTCTGACAGCAGAACTCTTTTTTTTTTTTTGGTTTGCGTCTGTGTCACATAACAAGGACATAAATTCTATTTCGAACTTAGCAAGGCCTATTCACTAATCCCTGACATTTTTTTCTATGTGTTAAACTAGACTTGTGTGCTAAAATTGCTGCCTCTTATGTTGAGTAGCATTTCCTTCTGTATGTTGTCTGTACCCATGTTCCCCTTGCTGTCTAGTCTTTAAAACTTAAACTCTCAGTAATCCTTTGGTGTTGGTTGCCTAGAAAAGCAGTGATCTGGCCCATGCCCAGAGTTTTCATAAGTCAGTGTTAAGTTGTTGGAACTCTTGTATTAATTGTGGAGTGTCAGCTACTAGTCTTAAATTCCAGATTTACTAGCATTTGCATGCCTTTCTTAAAGTACTTCTGTGTTCATGCTGCCTAACAAATATTCTGGTTTTTCCTACCCCTCCTTGGGTTGAAGACTATTTCTGTTCCAACCCCAGCCCCTCAAGTGCTGTTCCCTGTATAAGAGAGACTGTTCTTTTAAAATTATTTTTATAGTTGGGAATCTATGAACTGGTTTAAACTGTTGAGTAATCTGCACACCAGAAGGTTAAGTGGCAAAAAATTAGGAGATATTCTTAGTGTCTACACTTCAATGACCTGCAACTCCCTCAGCTTCAGCAGCAGCTTGGTTAGTTATCTAATGACAGTGACATTGCTTTTCAGTTAAGCTTTGGGTTTTGATAATAAGTATTATTACTTAGTTTGTAATGAGATGAGAGTTTGAGATGAGAGTGTACAATTTTTTTCATGTGAATAATGAGTATAAAAGATGGTTTGACTTTAGAAATTATGTAAATAGTGCCCTAATTATGATGATCCTTGGAAAGTCAGTTTCAAAGTATATGCTGGACATATGCAGTAGTGTGAAGTCAGCTCGTCAGCTACTTTGTCAGATGTAGGAAGAATCCAGATAGGTGTGTGTATAAGAGATAAAGTAATAATTTCTTGTTATGGTAACTTAAATGGGTAGGTGGGATTATAGCCTTTGATCTGCTTTCCTGAAGAAAAGGAACAACAGACTGGCTGGTCTTCAAAGCAGTTATATGTACTTATGTTTGTGGTTTGTTTGGTTTTTGTGTGTGTGTGTGGTGGTGTTGTTTTGTTTGGTTGGTTTCCCCTGTAGGAAAACAAATGCAAGGTAAATCTAGGAAAACAGAAAAATTGACACATCCTAAGATTTTACTACTGTCCAAGATGGCCGTAGAAAACTGCAACAGAACAGTCATTAAGCATTAACTTCCATTTTAAGTTGCACTGATTATTATTGCATCCCAAGCACTGAGACTGTCCACAGGGCTATATTTTACAAAGCACCTTAGCAGCCTTTCTATTTGGAATTACTTTGAATAAGAATTAATTTTCTTCAAGCCATATTTCAAGCAGAGGTTTTGACCACAAAACCACAAACAACTCTGTTGTGATTCACATGTTCCCTATGGGAAAAGATGCTTAAATATTGTAAAGAGAACACATAAGACTGCAGTATTTCTGTGTTTTGTGAATTCCAGTGGCAGTGGTCCATAGGGTAGCTCTCAGAGGACAGTTTAAGAGAGTGCCCTGTGGTAGTAGATATGGCATCATTGCATTCTGTGCCTGCACATTCAGGGTGGCTTTTGTTACTGGCACTCTGGTACCTACTTGCTGTAGCTTTCAGAAATGTGCTGATGCCGGGGCATCTGAGCACTGGGATATGAAGAGTTACATGAGTACTTGAATTGGCCTCAGTGTTGTTTTATTCTGTCTTCTGACTCCTGTCCCTGTGTTCCTGTTTGTTCTCCTACTTGTTCACCTGCAGTTGCTAAGCCCCTTCTTCTCTTTTGTCAAGAGTTAGATGTTCTATTTGTGTTCCTCACCCAACTTCATTGCCAAATATTTTCCTTTTGCCTGTTTCCAGGCTGTTTGTTGCCTAGAACAGAGTGCACTATTGTCATGTTATCTGAGACGTATGCATGTTTCTTCAGCTAGAGATACATCAAAAGTGAGAATTAAAAGAAGTTGCCTTCAAAATATATTTGCCTCATCACATTGTGACATTAATTATACAATGAAGAAATATGGTGCCATGTTGTAGAAAAAAGCTGTCCTTTAAATACCAAGGGGGCACATTACCTACAATTGAATATTTTTATCCAAAACAAGTAAAAGTATTGTCTCTCCACAAGTCGTTTCTGATTGAGTGTGCATTGCTGAAGGTTTTTTGCCTTTACTTCCAAGCTTCTCAGTTTGTGGGTCCCCTGCCAAAGTCAGCATCACTGTTGTGTTCATTAGGTTTGAGGTGCAATGCAAAGAAATAATGCATATTCAGATTTTTATTATTATTATTAATTTTTTTGCAGTGAGGATCTCAGGCGTTGGTTTCTTCAACAAGAAATGGATCTCTTCCGATATCGCTTCAAAGAACTAACTGAAAGCTTAATGCAGAAATTCCTGGAACACGTTAACTTATCATTTGAAGCTGTAAGCATGTTACTTTCTGTGTTTATGTTGCACATGCCTGTTGTTTTCTAAAATTCTCGTTAAGATAGTTTTAGCAATTGTGTTTAAAAAATAGAAAGTGCAGTTAGGGTTTTAGAAAAACCTAGCCACACAGAACTTCTGAACTTGGAGAGTAGTGTGCATGAGGATTAAGTGATGTAATTTTGTGCTACAACAAGAGAAGCTCAGTCTGCCTCAGTCTACAAACACAACGGAAAAATTGTGTAATTACACAGGTAAGTGAACATGGTTTACAAAAGCTGATAGGTGTTTTTGAATCAAAATTTTGGGTAGATTAGATCCTAGGTCATAGAATGGTTTGGGTTGGAAGGGACCTGAAATATCATGTAGTTCTGACTCCCTGCCATGGGCAGGGACACTTTCTGGTTGACCAGGTTGCTCAGAGTCCCATCCAACCTCACCTTGAACACTCCAGCAACGGGACATCCGTGATTTCTCTGGGCATCCTATTCTAGCACAACACTGCCCTCACAGAATCTTTTCCTAGTCTAAACTTATTTCTAATCTAAACCTACTTTCCTTCAGTTTGAAGCCATTCCCTCTTGTACTGTCACCACATGGCCCATGTGAAAACTCTGTCTCCAGCTTGTAGGCTTCCTTCAAGTACTGGGGGCCACAATTAGATCACCCCAAAGTCTCCTCTGTTCCAGGCTGAACAATCCCAAATCTCCCAGCCCTTCCTAATACAAGAGGTGTTCTATCCCTCTGATCATCTTGCTGGCCCTCCTCTGGACTCATTCCAACAGGTTGATGTCCTTCCTGTGCTGAGGACCCCAGAGCTGGGTGCAGCACTGCAGGTGGGATCTCACCAGAGTGGAGGAGAGAGGCAGAATCACAGAACTGTTAGGGTTGGAAGGCACCTCTGGAGATCATCCAGTCCAACCTCCCTGTCAAGGCAGGGTCACCTAGAGCAGGTTACACAGGAACACATCCAGGTGAGTTTTGAATGTCTCCATAGAGGGAGACTCCACAACCTCCCTGGGCAGCCTGTTCCAGTGGTCTGCAACCCTCAGCATAAAGAAGTTCTTCCTCATGTTGAGTTGAAACTTCCTGTGTTTTAGTTTATGGCTGTCAATCCCATCCCTCGCCCTGCTGGCCACTCTGCTTTTGATGCAGCCCAGGATACAGTTGGATTTCTGGGCTATGAGTGCACATGGCTGGTTCACGTCCAGCCTCTCCTCCACTGGCACCCCTGAGTCCTCAGCAGCGCTGCTCTCGATCTGTTCATCCTCTGGACTGATACCAGAGATGGCCCTGACCCAGGTGCTGAACCTTGCACTTGGTCTTGTTAAACCACATGAGATTCCCATGGGCCACTTCTTGAGCTTGTCCAGGTCCCTCTGGATGCCATCCTGTCCCTCACGTGTGTCAACAGCACCACTCAGCTCGGTGTCATCTGCAGCCGTGTTGAGGGTGCACTCAATCCCTTTGCCTATGTCATTAATGAAGATAATAACACTGGTCCCAATATGGACTCCTGAGGGACACCGCTTGTCACTCATGTTTGTCAGCACTCTGAGCCACTGACCACTACTCTCTGAATGTACACGTCCAACCAATTCCTTATCCATCTAATGATTCTCCCATTGCATCCATTTCTCTCCAGTTTGCAGAAACATATTGTGGGTGACTGTGTCAAAGGCTTTACAGAAATGCAGTTAAATGTCATCTGTAGCCCCTCCCTTGTCTGCTAATGTAGTCACTCCACCCTGGAAGACCACTGGTTTGGTAAGGCAGGACTTGCCCTTGGTGAAGCCATGCTGGCTGTCCCAAATCACCTTCCTGTTATCCATGTGCCTTAGCACAGCTTCTGGGAGGATCTCTTCCATGATCTTTCCAGGCACAGAGGTGAGGCTGACTGGTTGGTAGTTCACAGGATTTTCTCTAAGCTTTTTAAAGATGGGTACAATGTTTGCCTTTTTCCATTCACCTGGGACATCTGACTGCCATGACTTTTCAAATATCATGGGGAGTGGTGTGGCAAATATATCATCCAATTCTCCCACGACTCTGGGATGCATCTTGTGTCCCTAGTTCGTGTTCTTCAGATAAGAGCATAGTTTGTGTTCTTCAGATAAGAGCGTAATTTGTGTTCTTCAGATAAGAACATAGTCTGTGTTCTTCAGATAAGGTCTTATCTGTCTTATCTGGCCATCTCGGCCGAATAACACTCATGTTAAAATTACCTTGCTTTCTTGGTGAATTGTGTGGTAATTCACCCTAAATGTTTCAGTAATAAAGCAATGGCTATGTTTGATTCTTACGTCATTTTATGTGCAGTCTGTTCTCATCACATTATTGACTTCAGTTGAAAAATAATTGTGGCCAGAATACATCTTTATTCCTAAACTTTGCTCTAGAACCTTTGCAATCTACTAACTGCTTTTAAGATGTGGCTTTTTGCGTAGAAACTGCAGCAAACTCCAGTGACCTGGGGACTTAGTACATTGTTCCATTTGTGAACACTGACCACTGGAAAACTATGTGGAAATGAAAAATAAGTGCGTTCAGTGAATGCTTATGATAACTGTTGAGGACATGGTTAAAATTTAATAATCCAAGTCTGAAAATCCTGTATGAATTGCTCAAAAATGTAGCTTTCTGTGTTATTGTCTCCGTGGGGACACATGGTTACATGTGTGTGCATGTAAAAAACCATTTTGATTCTTTTTGTTTGTGCATATTGTATGAGTTACCAGAGCTAGAGGTATATAACCAAGACCATGATTTAGCCTAAATAACAAAAAACTAAAGGCTGGTGTTAAATACAGTAGCTATAAATTGTGGTTAAGGATTTATTTATAATTTTAAGAGAAATGATGTACAATTAAGTAAGTTTCATTGTAACGTAGACTTTATACATGCACATACATGTCAATTATCATATTTTCTTTCAATAGACAATTTGATTTTTGCCCATTAAGTACGTGCTATGGAGAATGCAGAATGTAAGTTGTCCAAAATTCTGTAAATGTTCTAATTCCACAGTTGTTGCTTTCTCGCTAGAACTTAGATTCAAAACTTTTTCCCTTTTGACTTAAACTCATTCTATTCCTTTTACAAGTGAAGAAAATCCTTGAAAACGCAAAAATCTCTTTAGACAAACAACTGTTGTTGCTGTTTTAGGGATATTACAAAAGAGTTCCTGCTGTTGTATACTGCTTTGTTTGTCTGAGTGGATTAAAGGAAAACGTCCAATGCATTGTCTGCATTAATGATTTTAACAATATTTCTCACTGCAGCTGTGAACTGTTTCTTTAGGAAACTCCAGCTTTGCCTGTAGCTCTCATTGTAAACTTGAGTTAATAAAAATTAATGTGCAATCATCACTCTACTGAAAAAGCCTTTCTCTTAAAATACTGCTTATTAGAAGAACCTAAATATTCTAAGATGTGTGGCTGGCGTACATTATGTGTTGCTGGATTGAAATATGTGGCATCAGTGCATGTTGGTAAAATAGGATTTGTGCAGTGTTGAGAGTAACAGGCTTTCCTGTGTCTTCGACAGACTATTAGAAATGCCATTCTCTGGTCCAACAGACCTTTCAGTGAGAGGTGTGTTTGTGGAGCTGTATTTCTGTTGCTTATTCCCCAGCTTCATAGTCTTCCGTCACAGTTTCAGCATTCAGGCTTGTAAGGATAAATTAATGTTTGCAGGTTGCTGGAAGTAGCTAGGAGTGTGGCTTGGTTCTGTGCTACTGAAAGTGCCTTCAGTATGTCAAAATGATTAGGAAGGTATTACTTTCTTGCTCCTGTTGAGGCAACAAAGCATCGTTTCATTGAAAATCTACTTCTGTGCTTCTGTTTTCACCCCCTGCTTCCAATTCTCATGGGAATTTAGGCAAACCTAATCCTTACACTATCATGTATAAAACATTTGAATATTACTTAGGAATTCCTTATGTATTTGAAACAGGTCTAAACGCTTTGGAGCTCTGTAGAGGCCACTACAAAAGTAAGGGCACTCTAAAAGCAGTATTCTTTTTCTCAGTGTTCTATTTGTAAAAGCCTTTAAGAAGGAAATTAGGATGAACTATTCTCCTCATGCTTCTCTGTTAGCACTTACAATGTTTTCATCCTTTACTGTGGCATGAAACAAGATGGAAATCAAACTTTGTGCTCCACCTATCAGAAAAGGGGATGGTCTTCAGAAAAAGGAAGGAAGTTCTAATGTTACAATCCATTTTCTATATGGGTAAATGGATAGAAATTCTATTATGGAACTTTTAATTGCTTATGATGCACTAAGGAACTTCCAGTTAAATTTCTTTACAGAGAAGAGAGGCGCCTTGCGTTTTCTAGATAATGGTTCTGGTTTCAGAACTGTAATCTGAGAAAGGCCAGAGCTGCTAAAGCTTGACCTTGGCGTAGTCTGGCATATCAATGTTAACAATTCTAAGCACCACTGTAAGAAGTGATTCTTGGTATTTATTAAAAGATTTGGGCAACTCTTCTGTGGTGAGCAGGAGTAATTGGATTGCTTTGACAGTTTTGTCACTGTTGTGTTCATTTACAGCACCAACAAAGTTAAACTAAAAATGAGAATTCAGTAACTGCCACCTCTCACCTTCTCGTTTGTCTACATGCATGAGGAAGTGAGACTTACATGTGTATTTTGTAGGAGTTTTGCAGACTAATTTCTGAGGTTTTGTAAATTACGGATTGAGAATTATTGCTTTATAGAATCAAGAAATCTTCAATCCCACCAATGGATAATACTTAAGAAGTTGTTAAGATCTTTATATATTTAAGATCTTTGAATGCTTAATAAAAGGATCTTATTTAGCAAATTTTTGAAAGAATGAAGTTGTTAGCAACTAGAAGGAAAAAATACCAGATTTGAAAGGGTTTTTTTAATATGATGGTCAGCTGTAGAGAGTTTGATATGATAATAGTTCTGATCTCATGATTAAAGAAATTTTTAATCAAGGAGTAAGAGCTTTCTGAAATTAAAAATAGAAATGAAATTTAATGACAATAAATGTTTTAATTTTTATGATAGGATTTCCTGTGTTCAGTGGCTGACAGTCCAGTATTGCTGAAGGAGCAAAATATGTGGCACAGGGTTTATTAAAATTAGTAAATTCCTGCTCTGATTATGAAGATGCCCTTCACTTGAAAAAGGAAGGCTATAAACTGCATGGTACTCAAGCTAAACATGATGACTTCAGTATGATGAATATGTCTGAACATGCATAAGATTATTACAATTCAAAATTTTTACAATGTTTGTGACAATAAGCCTCCCTACATTTAGTATGAAACATGGAAATTTGAAGGTTAAGTAAGTTCTTCCTTGGAAAGTTTTTACAAAGCTGGCACTGGATTAAGTTAGTCATCTTTAGTGTTCTGTAAGAAGCCTCTGGGACCTGGATTTCTTGGGAAAAAAAATGAAGCTTGATTTGAGTTTGTATTTGAGACACTTTTTTGGACTACTAACATGTAGATTGCATTTTAATCACTTGTAGGAATAGCTTGGGCCAGTCTCTTCTCTGACAAGTGTGGAAGATGGCTGGACTGGTGCTGCCCGGCCTAGTGGAACATTGCTTTGGTGCTCAAAATTTTACAGTACTCTGGAATATTATTGTTTATACCTACCAATTTATGCCAGCATGAGCAAGGGGTAGAGTGCATGGTATTGAATAAAATGTCGAGAAAGGAAGAGGGAAGAAGGAAAGCAAGAATAAATCTCTGCTTTAAGAGTATTTTCCCCTGATACGTTGATTGGTTTTCTATCACAGTAAAAGGAGAATAATGGAATGGTTCTGAAGGTATTTCAGTCTGTTCTACACTTTAAGTATTAAAAAAGAAAAAAGGAAAGAGAAAAGGTTTTTAAGGGACAGCACCCCCATCATCTGGATAAATACAGACACTTTTTATGTATGGCATGTAATTTTCAGCACTCAAGGCATATTAAATAATCTATGTGCAAAGGCAGTCACGTAGGGAGCATTGGAAGTCCTTAAGCAGCACTCAAGACGAGTAAATGCTGACATTTAAGGTGACAGAGCCCATCAAAGAGAATATGCAAACACAGGTGTGCAGTTGAGATTTGCATCAGTTTAGGAGATTAAAGTATTAAAATCTTACTATAAATGAGTAATTACATCAATGATGCCTGACAGTTTCTGGCAGTAAAAGGCAGATTTTTAACAAATTTAAAGTTATTTAAAGGGAAATTGATGATTATTTTAAAGTCATTGAAGAAAATATTTTAATCTCAAAGTAAGTTGTTCAGTATATGAAGGAATTACATAAAATAAATGGTTTTACATGTAAGTGGTACTTGGGCTTCAACTACAAAGTTGTTCTTGACATGGTCAGAAATAACCCCTTTGAAGCCCTCAATTTGAGTTACAGCCTTTTGTCTGCTTTGCCTTACATAATTTTAACTCTTCAAGACCTGCCACTTGTTCTCAGACATCAAATGGAAGATCTGTCCTTTCAGCATCTGCAGCTGGAGTTCTGTAATACATCTTGTGTTGATTTGGAAGATCTAATGAACTTCTGAGTCCTTTCTTCTTGATTCTTGTGAAAACTTGTCACAAAACCCGTTCACCTTAACCAGTCACACTTTGTCTCTCCCTGGTGATGGTCTTAGGGTCTCTTCTGTTCAGGTGGGCCAAAATGTTCTGTGGTGGCTTTCAAAGTGCTGTGGGGTTTTTTTTGGTTGGTTAGTTGGTTTTTTGTTTTGTTTTGTTTGGTTTTTGTTTGTTTGCTTTTGTGGGTTTTTTTTCCCCTTCAACACTTTCAACAGCATTTTGAAGATTACAGTAATTTCATTTGCCTTGTCCATGAAAATGTCACAGCTTTGCTTGTGAAGTTCCCTGCAACTGTATATTCAAGTCTCACAGTGGTTGTCATCATTCTGTTCCTTTACTTTCCTTTTAACTTTTTTACACTAATGTCAAATCTAATATATTTCTTCTTGTTTTATCCACTAGTTGAGAAAGGTAGGGCTTTATTTCCTGTTAGTTTGCTTTTCTTTCTCTTTGTATTTGCCTTCTATCTGTCATGATGCTTGTTTCTTCTTTTAGCCTTTCTTAGTGTGGTGTTTTGTCATTTCTGTGGGTGTCTTTTGCCATTTTTACAGCCTTCAATTTTAGATCAGATTTTCTTCCCTGATCCCATTCTCTAGAGCTCTTGCAGTGCCCTCAGCCTCATGGTATTTCAATATGTGATCTGCTCCTCTTTTAATAAACAGGTTAGGAACTGAAGTATTAAATTTTAGTTTGATTGTGGAACTTGGCTTAAGACATCCTTCTATTTTGAGTTCAATTCTTCCATGCATGGCTTTTCCAATGGGTTTTGAGCCCAGGTTATAGAAGATTCAGTGGAACTGTCTGGAACTTTGGGTGATTTGCATGTGAAAGTGTCTTCTGGTGACTTCAAGGGCGTTTGACACAATATGACACCTGCTTTTTTCTGTGCCCCTGAGGTCTGCTGCACTGTGATAAAGGCCGTGAAATTGGCTTAACACAGTTGGGTTTTTTTGACAGTCACGGGTGGATTGTTGCTTGTCTTGTGTTTTTTTCTAAGTGCTATTCCATGCTTTGATTTGTTGCTGTTAAATACCTTTCTAGGAATTTAACTTACATACAGGAATATGGCATGGAGTAGAATGCCAAATTTTATCCTAAATTTATTTTTTGGAGATAATTCTGGTCATCATTTTGACTGTTCTGGTTTCTTTATCTTCAGACTGTTTGTACCTCTTTGTTGCTTCCAGAAGAAATGAAATTTAATAGTTATTATCATCTCTTAATCTGCGGTGTAAGGATGTTGTATAATTGGATTTATATTTCCTGCAATGCTTCTGTTCACTATTATCTTTCTGCATTGTGCAAAAGAAATAAACTTCTAAGCATGGTGTATTTAATCTTGAATACATCTGTGTTGCTGTTTCCACTCCACAGACCAGAAAAAAAAAAATCTTTAAATTGAACTGTCCTACCGCTGAATAGCCTCTTGAAATTTAAAAAATATTATGATCTTTTAAATAACTTCTAGTTAGATACCGTATTTTTTGGGTAACAGCCAGTTATTGCAGAATGAAATGTCCTGATTTTTAGATGCTGTTATAAGGCACATTATTTTAATAAATGCTTTGGATCATAGTAATGGAGAAGGAATGGCAGATGGGAATAGTCAGCTGGGGGAGCTAAAGGTCTTCAGTGCATCTGCAGGCATTTGAGAGGAAGGAATAAGAACTGCAAAATAAAATGGAAAGAGCAAAATGCATTAGCGATGGAATTTTTTTCCACAGTAGCTCTTTGATGATGCAGTTGAAGTGCTTTTTTAGCTGCTTTAAGCACTAGAAATTAAACTTCTTTAATTTCCATTTTTATGATCAGAGTAGTCCTATGAGAGACTTTCTGATATCACTATTATGCTTTCTTCAAAAACATTTATCTTGGTAGTGGGGCAGTTGTATAAATATTCGTAGTTCAGCTTCTTGAAAAAATGCTTTATGACTGCTTTTATTTGGTACAGAAGATCCTAAAGTCAGATGTGGATTAATCAGAATGGGGACTAGTTTGTGTCCCTATTAAGGACAGATACACTTGAAAGAACACTCAATATCATGTCTAGCTGCTAAAGGGCTGTGACTTTATTAACTATTTTGGAACCAGGTGTTTAAACCAGAATATTCTTCTGATATTCTTGATGGCTTTTCATTTCAGGGGCCTCAAGCAGTATTTCTTCCTTTCCCAAACAGGATGGGGAAAATGCTTAAAAGCAGAAACTGTCTGGAGTCTATATTACTGTGTGGAAACTTATGCCAAGCTAAGACAATAACTATGCAAGTAGGCTATGGTTTGCATTTGCTAAGGAAATGGTTCTGAATTCTATCTTACATTTCCACTACTTAAATCTGGTATTTGTCCCTTTGCTTGAAAACTGGTGATGCTTGTCTTACAGGTGACAGCAAAGGTCATAAGTGATGCATGCCTAAGTGGGAAATGTGCCTCACTGCCAAAAAAGCTAAAAATATGTATTCTGTCATTTAACTCCATGCTTAGAGTCATAACAGAAGTAGAATTGTATGTGGAAAGGTTTAGGAGTAGGGTGTTAATTTTTAAGTGCTAGAGTTTGTTAAATAAGACAGTAAAACATGTACTATTAGTGCTTTAAAAAACGCAGTGCGTTATTCTCATCCGAAAGTAATTGGGTTGATTGCCAAGCAGCCTGGGTATTGTAGTGAGCTAACATTTTGAGGGATCAGTGGATGGGATGAGGTTTGATTAAAATATTTAATCTTAAAATGAGTGGTAATATTCTCTAGCAGACTTTTAAAATAAAGCCTGATGTTAAAAAATTTATTTTTTTTTTGTGCACTGGCAGGATGTATGGGGGGCTCTTTATTTACTCTTCTCTAATGGATCCTTGAACTGTAAGCATGACTTTGGTTTTTGTTATGGAGAAAACATGCATTTTGCTGTAGTAATTCTAGTTGCATGTATTTATTTGTACATAGGGAGTTGGTGATATTCTATAAAATTGTAGAATTGAGTAATAGATGTGATTAAAGAATATATGGCTACTAAGGATGTCCTTTTTCACCTTCATAAACATAATGAACAACAGTTTGTAAATGCAAAATGCTAATTAAAAGTTTTAATTTGGCAATCATATCAGTTTGATTAGAAACAGATGCTGATTATCCCCAGAAATCTAAATGGATCCTTAGAAGGTCTTTTTTATTGCTTAAAACTGACTCGAGGAACTAAAGTCAAACTACACCACAAAATGTACAGTCACTTATGTCCCTTTAGTGCACTGGGTCACTATAATTCTTACTAAATGGCTTCATCCTTTGAGTTAAACAGGAACTTTACAGTCTACTGTAAGGCTGAATTCTTCTGTACTAGGTACTATATATGTTCTTTCTGGTTTGAAGTACATTCTCTAACTGCTTTGAGAAAGTTATGTGCTTTGAAATAAAAATTGCAGAAAAGGCTGCAGTAAAAGTACGACAAAAAACACATTCTTCCTCTTGTCTAGTTGCTTTCAGCTAGATTAACATTTGGAATACAGTCTGAATCCTGAGGCAGATGTTCTGCTATAAATCTGGATTTCTAAAGTAAAATTAAAATGGCAGCTATGCCAAAAATGTAGTGGAAAATAGGAGCTTGTACACCAGGCTCTTCAGCTTAAGGCAGAAGAAGTGGGAAGGGGACCCACACTACTTTTGTGATAACGTGCTCTAGCACTCAGTAGTTGACCAGGTCATACTTGACTGCCATTTATCTAATGGCTTGGAAAGGGTGAAAAATAGAGAAAATGCTAACTTCATCCTAATAGATTTTCAGTTCTTAGCAGTTGGTAATTTTGGATTCTTGGAAGAAATTTAGTATAGACAACCAGAAAGGTGTCATCAAGCGTCTCGTCTTTTTTCTATAAATATTTTAGACATTCTTTTGGGGAATGAGAAAAGAGAAAATTGGGAAATCAATAGTGTATTTTTAAAAATGATATCTATATGTTGTACAAGAAGAAAATCTATTCTTTGAATAATTAAGATGTTAAGTTCTTTTGTAGTGGTTGAAGTTAATAATGTTTGTAAAATGAATTTATTTTTTACATAGCAGTTAATGCAGTAGCTTTGGAGGTGTTTATATTGTTCCTTAATACAGCAGCAGAAAAGCTGATAGGATGGTTTCTGCAGGATGTAATTACTCTGCAAGTAGATTTTACTAGCTGTTGTTTTGGACATAAGCTTCAGAAAATGGTCTGCCAGCTTTGAAACACTCTTCCCTGCTAATCCTGTGATTGAATCTAGAGAAACATTTGTTAACAAGTTTCTTTATAATTGCATCTAATGTTACTATGCTGATTTGTAAATGAAAGAAAACTTGTTATGTATTTATCAGAAGGGTCTTTTGTTAGCTCTTCAGTCGTGTGTGACTCTAACGTATATGTGGTAGTGTTTCTAGGTAATTCTGTAGTAAATGTTTTGTTCAGCTTTCCTTTTAATGGATTTAGGGAAATGTTTGTCAGGAGCATAAGAGACTGAACCTGTGTCACTGAGTTTCTCTGTGATTATGGTAACCATGAATTTGCTGAATAGTGAGGAAGATCATAAAATGTTCTTTCTGTGCCAATTCTTGACTCTTAAAAAAAGCCCAAACAATGTTTCAGTCGAGGGATAAGAATAGATAATAATTCCAAGTGCTGCCCTTTACATTTTTAGGTATGCCAGGAAGAACTAGAGCTAAAATATAAAGTTGTAGTACAATGGAAGATAAAATTTTCTTCTTAAGTAATTTGTGCTTGGCCAAAATGAAATTGATAATCATCAGGTTTGTGAATGACAGATTTACGAGCGTCTGGAATGTTTTCTTTAAGGCTCTTCATCCTTTTAATTGGTAGGAGAGCTGGGAATGGTGTCCTTTGCTAATCAAGCTAGTTTTCATTAACTGGCTGATTACACTTTATATTCTCAAATTTAATGGTATCTACATTAATAACTGGCTGATTACACTTTATATTCTCAAATTTAATGGTATCTACATTAATACTAATTCTAGTGCTAGCTTAGTTTGTAGTGTGATGTGTGACAATGGAGAAGATTGATTAGGAAATGACTGTTTTTCCTGCTTCATGCCTATAGTTGCAATTTAGCAAAGTAGTGATTGACACCGCCTGTTTTTGGGAAGGGTGTTGTGCCACTGGAGTACCAGGTGCTCTTTTACTAAAAGCAAATTTTAGGAAGTTCACTTTCTAAGGACACCAGTGGCATGTGCACATAAATACCTGAAGCTGAGTCTTGGAAAAGGAAAGGACTTGTGCATGGAGTTCTTGTTCCTTACTGGGAGACTTAGAAACAGTAAAGCTACGTAGTTGCACATGTATAGCAGTCTAACGTGTGCATGCATCTTTATCTCCTCATTAAAACAGAGTGGGAATGTCAAATTTATTTTGAAGGTTTAGGACTACTTCACTGACTGAGTTTGTTTAACCAAGCCCTGCATATTAAATTATTCATATTTTAATCTAAATGTATGTGTCTTTGTGTTTCCAGGACAGTTCTGTGATTAAAAATCAATGAATAAACTGCACATAGAAAGCAAGAAAACCAGAAATAATGCAACTTGTCCCAAGTACTTGCTTCTTTCCCTTTCTCTCTTTTTCTCTCTTTATTTTTCCTAAGTCTCAGAAACTTATGATGAACTGTTGAATTGTTTCAAGCTATGCTGCCTAATCCACTGTCACTGAAAAGATCCTTTTCCTGGTGTTCTTTGCTTGTGCAAATCAAAGTCTGACATAGTGATAAGCAGCTTACTAAACGGGCTACAAATGAACAAGGCAAAACTAGCAAATTGTTTTCTGTGAGGTGAGTTTAATCAGTTCTGTGTGGAAGGTCAGATGATCACCAGGTGAGACCCTCTGAAGAATTCTATGTTTTGTTCTGGTTTTTTAAAAAATATTTTGAGCTACACAGTATTTTATCTGGTGAAGATCAATGAGTTCTGTTGGAAGTTAAGCAGCCTGTTTATCTTTCCAATCTCAATTAGAATCCTAAAAGCCCTATTTAATTATATCTAATTTTTTAAATGATTACTGGAAAGTGTTTTTGCAGGTGCTGTTTTAGGATGAAATTATTAAATATGCAAACTGTAGTATTCTTATTTAAATAATTAAAAACTCCAAAACAACAGTAAAAAAGAAGCTTTTCTAGCTTCTGTGAACCAAGAAAAACTGGGATATGTGTTTCATGATGATCTGGATGCAGAGATACAGGCATGGCCTAACTGAAAGTTTGAGTCTGACTTTTGGCTGTGAGGAGCATATTTCTTTGCATTGCATCTTCAGTCAATTTTTATGTTAAAATGGTGAAATCATTAATACCAGTGGAAGGTTATTTTTCATTTTCCAGTCTTTAGGGAAGCCAATTTTATTTTTGAATGCATTCTGGAGTTGTTTCCCAGCTTTAGTTAGGGCCTAGGATTATCCTTGTTTCTTCTTCCTCTATTAGCTGAAAATATGAAGGCAATGTGAATTTGGTGAAAAGACAAGGAGCAAAGTGTTTGTAGGGCTGCTGAATGTTTGCCTAACCTATAAGATACTTGAGGCTCTAAGAAATAAATAGTTTTACAGCTTTATGTATATTATTTATTTATATAATAAATAGTGCTTTGAATGATATTTGTGTTAGTTTAAAAAATACAGTTTCTGATAAAACTGTATTTTGGATCACACTATCCACAGTCTTATCTAAATCTTTAGTCATGGCCCATTAACCTATTTTTTGTAAGGGTTCACCAGGATCACTTTTAGCCCAACAATTTTAAGTTGTTTGCTAGTGACATGCAAGAAAATCTAAAATGACTGTCACTACATCTGTACAAAATTGATATGGTCAAATTACTAATAAAGAAGGATGTAGACAACTTGTGAAGTTTGGAATAAATCCCCTTTGAAATAAAGTGTAACATTGAAAAAAAGGGTTTGGTTGATGAAATTGAGCTAATTTGTTTTGGAAGAAGAAATGAAAAAGGAATCCTTGCCTTCCCCTCTTCTTGTTCTCCCCCAGTATTGCTGGCCTGTCTGTAAAACAGTTTCTGGACTGTTTTAATAGCTCTCTGCAAAAAAACCAAAAAAACCCACTCTGTCCTTGGCTTGGTTTGATGGAGTTATTTTTAGTAAGATACCCTAGAAGAAATAATGCAATTGTAACCACTCTTGCTATACAATGTGTTTTACTGTTTTTATTCAAAGATATGGTCAGTGAGGGTTTGGAATGACACGGTAGACTGGGTTCTCTTAAGGAAATTCTACTAAGAATGCATAGAACTGTTACACTTGAAAATGGAAGCCACTATTTTGGAATTAAAATGAAAACTTAGGTCTCTGGTAGGTGAAAGGCAGGCTTGCAGGCTGATGCAGTGACTTAGATTTATACTTACTTAGACAAGAAATAGATCATCTGGAAGGAATACTGGAGTTCTGGTACCACTGTGTGAAATTTGTATATAGTTTCAGTGTGTCATGTTTGAAAAGCAGCAGTTTTTCAAAGTCTAACAAGAATAAAATTGTTGATGAGAGTATTTTATGGGAAGTATTTTCTCATTTCATTTACAGAAACACATTAAATTGTTTTGACACAGCTACTTTGTTACAGGAAAATGCTTTCCTTACAGAATGCTTTTCACTGAGATTTACATTTTTACATGCAGAAATATAATGCTATTGTGTATTTCCTCTCTCTTCAAAGCTACATTCTTCTGCCTTGCTGGCATCTCTAGTACTATTTTTTAAAGCTGGTTTTCCTGAGAGAGTACTACAGATCACATCAAGATGCAGACAGGGTAACCATAAGCCTTCTCAACATTGCTGCCTTGGCCATTTTGTATGTATATATCAAATCACTGTTTTTCACTAAGCTACTCTTCCAACTTTGAAATTAAAGGGTCCTTCCAAGAAAAGTGTTTTGTTTTGTTTTCTTGGGTTTTTCAGTTGAGAAGGAAAAAAGTCTTGTTTAAATTCCCATTTAACTGCATATCAGTGTTGGTCAACAAATGAGATATTCTGCCCCATTCAGAGAAGAAAACTGCTTAAGCACATCGCTTCCCAGGGAGAGAAAAGTCACTGGGTGACTTTATCTTGCATTTGGAGTCTGCGCATCTCTTACATGTGATGGCCTGGGCTTGGTTCCTGATTAGTCTTTAAAAACTATCTTGGCTGCAATCTTTTATCAGCTCACTGTAGGTATTGAAGCACACATCCAGTTTATGGAGAGCAGTGTCACACAACCTATTATGGTTTGGTGACATTTCTGTCCATCTACATTTTGCGAAGGTGTTCTGCGTTCCTTAACATTTTAATTCCTTTCAGTCAGGGACTGCTTCCATTATACTTCATCAAGAACATGTTACTCAAATGTGTGCAGTTTTAGGTGCCACACTATAAGAAAGATATAAAGCTATTAGAGAGTGTCCAAAGGAGGGCCAATGAGGTGAAAGGTCTGGAGGGGAAACCATATGAGGAGCAGCTGAGGTCACTTGTTCTGTTTAGCCTGAGGAGACTGAGGGGAGACCTCACTGCAGTTACAGCTTCCTCGTGAGGGGAAGAGGAAGGGCAGGCACTGATCTCTTCTCTCTGACCAGCGACAGGGCCTGAGGGAATGGCCTGAAGTTGTGTCAGGGGAGGTTTAGGTTGGATATTAGAAAAAGGTTCTTCACCAGGAGGGTGGTTGGGCACTCAACAGGGTCCCCAGGGAAGTGGTCACAGCACCAAGCCTGACAGAGTTCAGAAGTGTTTGTACAGTGCTCTCGGGCACATGATGTGACTCTTGGGGTGTCCTGTGCAGGGCCAGGAGTTGGAGTCCATGATCCTGATGGATCCCTTCCAACTCAGCATGTTCTGTGATTCTGTGATGTGAATTTATGTATATGCACTATTTAAATTTTTTTACTAGGAAACATAACACTGTGATTTTAAAATACTTTGAGTTGTTAAATTAGAGCATTGCTGCTTTACTTACTTGTTTCAAGAACTGCAAAAGCACTAAAACTTAGAGGACAATAAATATACCATTGTTTTCACTCCTTAGAAAAAGGAAAGTTAAATTCCTGAATATAGGAGTAGTTTTGAATTAAAATGAAATATAAGATTAGTTTTGTTAATTCCTTATTTAAAAATAAGCTGAATGTTTTGGTTAAAAATCTGACAGAGTTGTTTAAGTCCTTACTAACTGCTGTTTATTCATCTTGCTTTGTTTTAATGTATATCTAGAGACAAGTAAGGATTGTTACAAGGTTTATTTTAGAGGTTGACTCTTAAAAAGTGTGTTTTACAGTTCTTGTCAATGCTTAAAATTATTGTAGTTTAAAATCTGCCCTTCCACTTCAGAGGGAAGGTTGCTTAACACTATTGACCACTAGTGTTTTGCTGGTTTCTGCTTAATTAATTATTAGTGATCACTTGCTGAATATATAATTCTTTTTCTCTTTTCAACTAAACTGATGATACTACAAGTTAAGTAATATTTTAACTCATGCTAATAAAATAAAAAAGCCTTATCCTAAAGTATTTCAACAGTTTTAAAACAAATTCTTAATTTTAGATTGGTGAAGACCTGAAAAATGAGTTGGCTAATGAGCTGTGTGCATCAACCCCTGGCTTGAGTATGCCTAAAGTAAAAGAACAAATGTTCTATAAGGTAAGTAAAAATTGTTGAGTCCCACAGATCTGCATTCATTCTCTCTCAGTTAAATGCAGAGTTACTAATTTTAAGTTTACCTAATACTAACAGTTAATCCAAATATCTAAAAGGCTAATGAGATTTCCTCTACTTTGTGTGAGTATAAGGGTGGAGGCAGGGACTGGGAAAATGAAGGAAGCTTCAAACTACTAATAATGTCTTCTGTCCTCTTCTGCCATCCCTTACTTTTGCCACAAAAATGATCTCAAGTTTTAATGTTTCTCAGACAAATGACTTAATTTGCTACCTGGCTGTCAGATTGTTCAGGATGGAGATATTCTCAAACATCTATTGCTGAAATTAGGTTCGGTCTGATTGTATTAGTCAGAAATTTGTTTTGCAAAAGAGCAAGGGGAGAAGAAAAATTTTCTCCCGTGGCCCACTGATTCTTTGGAGTAAAGTTGGTTGGGTTCCAGATCTGTTTACAAAACCTTTTGTATGCAGCTTACATGAATCAAGCGTTTCAAGACATTTAAACAGAAGGCCAGCAGAAACCCATTTTTGAATATCAAATCAGTAAGTGATGCAAAGTTACATAATTGGGTCAATAATCTGACACAAACTTTAAAGTAGCTTATTTTGCCTAGTTGCATGACTTTTTGTAAGCAAGTAATATTTTCCTACCAAAATAATGACCAGCTATTCTTAAGTCCACATTTAATTTCACAGTTTTTGAGTTTTGTCTGGAGACAGTGTTAAAAGGCAGAGAATGACTTAAGGCTTTACTGGTCCATCTTGAATCCTAGGGATGTAAACATTGTTACTGCATTATTTTGCTATTCCACAATGTGGGTTTTTCTTCTTTCTCAGGTTGGACTTGCAGATGCTGTGGATTTATTTAGAGCCAGAAGAGTATTTATTAAAGATGGCTTTGCCTATGTGCCATTTAAGGAGATTGATGTGATTGTTTTGAATAACTATAGAACAAAATTGTCTAAAGCACTGGCGGTAAGTCAGATAAAGTCTGATTTTTACAGCTCTTGTTGTATTGTTTGGTGATGTTCTTGGGACAATAGCCTTTTTGGTTTTTAAATTTATATGCTTCCATCTGGAGAATACCAGAAACCTTACTACAAGTACTGGCAGCACTAAAAAAGTTAATTGTGAGCTGAGTGTACATTAATTTCAAATGATGTGCATTCTAAAGAAATTTGTGGTAGAGGATTTAAAAAATTGTTTATCACACAGATAGTAACATGCCCTTTCATTCAACATGTTACCTCTATGCACACAACTGTTTTTTCTACTTGTATTCATCTTTTTCCCACAACATTTTGCAACAGTTTTTTGTTGGAACAAGTAAAATAATTGTGGGCTTTTTTTTCTCTTTGTTCTGTTAGTAAGAACTGCTCATTTGGGTAGAGCATGGTGCTAATAATGTCAAGGTCATGAGTTCGATCTCTGTACAGGTCACCCACTTAAGAGTTGGGCTTGATGGTCCTTTTAGCCCTTTTAACTCAGAATATTCTGTAAACTCAGATGAGGATAAGCCAGAATATGTCAGGCAAAGGTAAAGTTTTTGTTGTATGAATATTTGAGGTATCACATCTAGTTAGGACATCTATGGTAAACACTTCATGTGAATGTCCTTCTGTTAGTAATTCGGTGATCAATGCAGACTTGCTTGTTTTACAGAATGAGACTCTTCACAAGGTTTAAAAGTGGGTGATCATGTCTAAAGCACAAAATTTTAGTCCTAGAAAATGTGGCATTGAATAACATGAAGGCAGTTTATACTGCTTTTTAAAAATGTTTTCAAAGCCTTGTATTGTTATGTTACATTAATACCGAGGTTGACCATGAACATTTAGTAAACCAACAGTGGGAAGTAAAAATGCATTCCTTTAATAAATTAGAAAATTAGCATACTGGAATCTTATAATTTTCAATATAACTGCAGTCTGTGGAATTATTTAATGTACAGTGACAACTGTGATGTGTGAACATTTTCATTAGAACTCTTTAATACAACTGCAAACTAGAGATATCTGTATTTGAGTTGATGCATAATGTTCTTGCTGAAAGCTGATAACACTTGTGTGGGATTAAAAAAAAAGGAATATATTCTGCAGAAATGTGGCTAAATATGCAGATTATCTGCGCCCATTCAAAATACTTTTGAGAAGCTTTGTGGACTTCCAGAATTTGTGTCTTGTGTGAATAACTGGGAAGTCTGAAAAACAGTAAGAACTGCAATGAGTAGTCCCTGACTTCTTAGTTCGAGCAGAAATCTGAGAACACACACACAGTCTTACATATTATTCATTTCACCCAGATTACTTTCTTAAAGCCAATAGCTGCTTTATAGGAAAGAAGTACTTCTTTATGTTATACCTTGTAGTCATGGTTTAGAAATTTGAACACTCACGACCTAGGAAAACTATCTTCTACAGAACTGTCATATTTGAAGTTACTGCAGTGCTTCAGGTTTGCATTAGTCTTTTAATATATAAGCTTTGTTTATTGAAGTTAACCATGTTTTCTAGGTAAGGAATAAAAGATTAGTGATTTCTGTCCTATTCCAAAGCTCCTAATTGAACTTGGGGAGGTTTTGTTTACTAATTTAATTTGAGAAACTGTATTTAGTAAACATTTTCAGCTAATTTTAGCCAGCACAGTGCACTGAGAGATGCTAGGAATATTATTAATTTGAGTCTTTGGAAATGAAGGCCAAAGCTCCAGCATATTTTACAGAGGTCAGTCTAATATTAACTCTGTTACACCAGAGGCTTAACTGAAGTGTAATACTTGGTAGCTGGATACTTAGTGTAGTTTTCTCTGAAACAAAACCATAAACATCAATTACATTTCAGTGAAACTGTAAGAATACACTTCTAAAGAAAGGATTGTGTATATATAAATCCAGAGGATAATCTTAACAATTTTTCTCAGTCATATCTGGACTGAAGAGGCAGAAGTTGTGACACAATTGCACAATTCCAGTATTGTTTGTGAAAAGTAGTTGTAGAAATACTATTTGATCTAGGCCCAAGTTCTGTGAGTACATCTGGTTTAGCTGTGCTTTTGCAGGACATGGATGCTTTTTTGTGTCTGCTGCAAAGGAGAACTCAGGAAACAGAAATGTGTTTAATTTCAGGCACTCTGGCAATATAGAGGTCTTAATGACTTTGCACTGAAGTTGTGCATCATGGCCAGACTTTATTAAGAAGTAATAAAGCCTTGAACATCATCACCTGTTTAGTTATTTAATTTGTCTCTTAATGAATGTATTTGATAACATTACCACTTTGGTAAGCATTACTTGCGTGTTCTTTTGGGAGTATGTTTTAATGGTTTTGCAGCATCTGGCTATTTACATTTTGTTCTCAGCACTTTCTAGTGGACAGTCCTTGTATTAGAATTTGAGAATTAAAGACTGTAATGGTGTGATAATCTGAATTACACTTGAATGCTATTTCTATAGAAGGGGTTTGTGAAATTAGGTTAAAAAATTGTATCTTCTGTTGGATATTTTGACTTCACTGTGTTAGAAATTGTCTGGGTGGCCGGGCCCCACCTGTGGTGGTGAATGGGGTCACATCCGGTTGGGGTCTGGTCACTAGTGGTGCTCCCCAGGGCTCAGTATTTGGCCCAGTCCTGTTTAACGTTGTTATTGATGATCTAGATGAGGGAATTGAGTGTACTCTTAGTGAATTCATGAATGGCACCAAGTTGGGTTGGAGTGTGATCTGCTGGAGTGTAGGAAGGCTCTGCAGAGAGATCTGGACAGGCTGGATTGATGGGCAGAGATGAGTGGTATGAGGTTCAACAAAGCCAAGTGCCAGATCCTACACTTGGGTCACCACACCCCCAGGCAATGTCACAGGCTGGGGGCAGAGTGGCTGGAAAGCTGCCCAGCAGAAAAGCCCTGGGGCTGCTGGTTGGCAGCGGCTGAACATGATCCAGGTGAACATGAGTGTGTGCCCCTGTGGCCAAGAAGGCCAATGGCATCCTGGCCTGTATCAGCAATAGTGTGGCCAGCAGGATAAGGGAAGTGATCATCCTCCTGTACTTGGCACTGGTAAAGCCACACCTCGAGTCCTGTGTCCAGTTCCAGGCCCCTCAATTCAAGATGGACATCGAGGGGCTGGAGTGTGTCCAGAGAAGGGCAGCAGAGCTGGTGAAGGGTCAGGAACACAAGTCCTGTGAGGAGTGGCTGAGGGAGCTGGGGTTGTTTAACCTGAAGAAGCGGAAGCTCAGGGGAAATGTTACCGTTCTCTACAACTGCCCAAAAGGAGGTTTTAGCAAGGTGGGGGTCGGTCTCTGCTTCCAGGCAATTGCTGACAGGATGAGAAGATACAGCCTCAAGCTGCACCAGGGGAGGTTCAGGTTGGACAGCAGGAGGAATTTCTTCACAGAGGGGGTGATTAGATAGGAGTGGGCTACCCAGGGAGGTTGTGGAGTCACTGTCACTGGAGGTGTTTGAGGAAAGACTCAACATGGCACTCTGTGCCATGGAGTGTTTGACAAGGTGGTGTTCGGTCATAGGCTGGATTTGATATCTCACAAATCTTTTGTAACTGGAGTGGTTTTGTTCGCATTTTTTACCTTCTGTGAGATAAGAATTAGGAGGAATGCAAAGCAGG
>VZRQ01010869.1:1759772-1866826 GCA_013397975.1 Machaerirhynchus nigripectus
GGTTAATCTTACCCGGGCCTGGGTTTGCAGCTGGAACTTACCTGTCTCTGTTGCTCATATGATCTGTGCCGGGCAGGGCCGGAGCTGGTCTCGCTGTAAAGTTCATTTTGGCGGCCGCACCGGAGAAAGAGGGAGGGCCATCCCGGCCTGCACAGAGCTGCGGGCCATGGCCTGCCCCCCCGCCGGGCCAAGATGGAGCAGGAACGGCCGAGATGTTCAGCTGAGTGGCCACGATCTTGCCAAGCCGCGCTGGGAGGGCCGGCCCGCACGGAGCTGCGGGCCATAGCCCGGCCCCCGCCCGGCCCAGCAGCCAGGCCTGGCCAGGCCCAGCCCGGCCTGCGCAGGCCGAGCGGCCAGGCTCAATTACCTGTCCAAGGGCCGGAAGCGAGAGAGAGTTCCCGCGCCTCCACACAGTTTAAATATGTAGATTTCGAGAAGCGCTGTTGGTCTGAACAACTGTCCATCAACTCAGGTTCAAACCACCACAAGTAACCTAATTGATTCTGTGACTTTAAGCAATACTTCTGGTTTTGGCAGTCTGCTGTACACATCTAACGGACAAAATACCCTGATTATAGATAGAGGAAAGATGGTTTTTCAAGCATGTAGTCTCTTACAGCTCTCATTAGTGGTGCAATTCTTCAGTGTTAAAGCAGCATGGTTTTCCAGTATGGATTGTTTGTGCAGTATTCTTGATTATTTGTACTTGATCCATGTTTTGCTTTGTGGAGCTTTTTTGGTGCTACTCTAAGAAGTCACATGCACAGGTTTTTGGAAGGAGTTATGCCTATACAGGAGTGGTATTATGATGAAGGCCTGCCCTGTCTTTTCCAAGGCGCTCTGAAATTCTACACCTTATGGGAATGTGCTGGTGCTAAAGATGCTCTTCAAAGCATTGAATAATTTGGGTGGTTGCCTAGCCTTGTTACATTGCTCACTACATTACAGATGTATGTCACCATCCTGCATGTTAGAGTGATTCTAGTTGGGGTTGTAAGGGAGGAATAGAATGTGAGTGAATTCATGTGTTGACACTGAGCTTTGAGAGAACAGTAAATAATTCATAGCACTGAGTTTTAAAAAAAGTTTTATGTTGACACTGGCAGAAATTCAGTTCAGTCAGTTATGCTTTAATCGCTTACTAGTCAAGCCCATGAAGCACTCAGATGTTCTCTTTCATCATTTAAAAACAAGTTTGACATCCCAACTGTGGCTATTTCTTGAAGCTTTATAATGAGAGGAGTTGATATGAGTCAAGCCTTCTTGGCAGTTCCAAGTACAACTGAAGATGTTAATTTTATGTGTAACATCAATACTGCAAAGGCCTTCTTTATGTATTCTCTGACCCATTTGATAGTAAATAATTTCCGTGTGCCATTAGTGATGATTAAACTGTAGAAAGCTTGAACATTTTCTGTAACATGGGAGCTATAATGTTAGCACTGCAATTGTTTTATAACTTGACCCAATTTAAATTCATAGAAGTTTGCTTAATGTTTTATTCATGAGGGTTTCACTGTGTTTACGCTAACATACAAAATTATGCATCTCATGTTTGAGGAAAGGAACGTAGTTTTAAATTTTGATTTAAAAAAAAATATCAGAAGATTCAGCTTAGTGTCATGGCTCAGACCCACAGACCCATATCAGAGCTGTACTGGACTCAGTACTGCACAAAAGAGGGTTTCTCCAGAGAAATCTGAAGGGGGACAAAAGGGCGAGAAGATGGAAGAAGCAGCTGACCACAGATACAGGACAAAAGGAGGAACCCACACTGAAGCAGCTGGAGAGTTCCTGAAGGAACCACAGCCTGTTGAGAATCTGCACTTAAGCATTTTTGTTTTCCTGAAGGACTGCATCCCATGGGGGAAAGCCCATTCCAGAGCAGGGGGAATTGTGAGCAGGCAGGAGCTGTGGAGAGGAGCTGTTCTGGACTGATCACAGCTGCCCCTGCTGTCCACCCCCTGCTGCTCTGGGTGTGAGGTGTGCAAATCTTGGGTAGAGGAGCACCTGAGTACTTGAGTCTAATTGACAGTAAATTATATTAATTTCCCCCATGTTGAGTCTGTTTCGCTTGCCGTGGTAATTGTTTATCAATCTCCGTGTCTTTATCAGCCCTTAGGTTGGGGTGAGTAATGTATGGCTGTTCTAGTATTTTGTCTTGAGGCTTGTAGTTCTGCAGAGGTTGGATTCTGGAGGAAAGGAGGCTCAGCACTCTGGTTCCAGCTCACACAGTCATGTTAGCTTCTGTGTTTCGTGGGCTCTTCCTCTGAAACAGTTCCCCGATAAATTCAAGATGTGGGGATCCTAGGTACTGAAAAACCTGACTCTGACTGGGATGCCTCCAGTAGTGTTTGAATCAAATAGATTGAATCTTTATGTCATTTTACCTTAATGAGCATTACATTCAGAAAATGCATTGTCCTAAGGTTTTAGTGCTTTTTGAACAATACAGTTTAAAGCCATAAGCTGACCTTGAGAATGTGGAAATATTCCTGCTGAGTGAGTGCTTTTATGGTGTTTTGAAGAGTTTATTTTACAAAGACTTGTAATTATCTATGCTAGCATAACTAAGCCATAGATTTCTCATACTTGTATTTAAATCCTGCCCCTTTTTTCACCTAGCAATTGAAGTAATAACTTTGCTGGTCTCTGAATTACTGAAAAAAAGTTGCTTTTGTGAAAACACTTTGTCAGAAAATTATATAAGATCTTACTGTTTGCAAATTAAAATATAACCTAGAAATAGCACTAACTGGTGCCATAAGAAAGTGATTTCAATATTAGTACATACAATCTTGATAGAACCTTTTTCTTCCTAATTTAATACCTGTACTTTTTTACTTTGAAATATGATCTTGTGTAATCTGACAAAATGTCTACAAATTAAATTGTTGGGTTTTGAGAACTTGTTGCAAAAGGAAGACTTCTCTGGTGTTTTCTAATTTCGTATATTTTTTCTTCATTCCTTTTCTGATTTGGCATGTAATCTTTTAAATAATTAGAAATGGGGATCAAATAAGTTGCATTACTAATATTTGTACATATTTGTCTTTTAAAATGAAATACTAGTCAAATAAATATGCTATTTTGGTTGACTTATGTTATAGGTATGAAGAGCCTCCTAATTCAGGAAAAGTATCAGTATACATAGCACCATCTGTGAAATGTTTTCTTCCTAAAACACCTAGGTTTTTAAGCAGCGGAGCAGAAGGCTTTATGTGGTGGCATTATTGCTGAGAAAGTATGATTGATGATGGTCTTGTCACTTGAAATTCATTTCAGGTGTTGTGTTCCCAGTGTTAACTTAAAGTAATTCACTCTAACATAAATGGATGATTTTTATAATATGCACATACAAGGTTAGTAAGGTAATAACTTTGGCAGTGTAAGGTAAAACGTGATTACAGTGACTTTGTCCTCTGAATCTCTCAGGTAAAGTGTGCAGTGAGAATTTTGCAGAGATGCAGCTGGTCTTCATTTCTGAGTATTACAAGTCAACTGAATAAAATGGTGGTATTTTGAGTGGGAGAAGTGATATTCAGGGAAATTATTTAGAGAGTGAGTGTGTCAAAAGAGGACTGAAGGTTGTATGTGGAATTGTTAGTGGACTTTTCTTTGTGGCTTTTTTTTTTTTTTTTTTTGCTATTGTCCCATTGCTGTCTGTTTTCTAAAATACATCCTTCAGTGTTTTATCTCCTCTACTAATTGAACATGTGTTCCTTCTAGAGACCACATAGATCACTATCATAAAGTAATTATAAATAATGTTAGGAGGCTAAATGAAATTTGTATTCAGTATTTTTCCTTTCTATTTCTTCTCTTGGAAATTTGCATCTTTTGTACAGAGTATAAGATTTTGTTAAGTACTAAATTTGCAGCATAAACAATTGCTGTGGTCTCTACATGGTACTGTCTGGTTTGATTTGCATGAAAATGGTTCAATCTTCGAATCCACGTCAGTATTTCATGATAGTCAAGCTAACAAAACAAGATTTGCAGTATGTGAAATATGTGGAAGGCTTGCTTAGCTAAGTAACTTGTTCCCCAAATTTCAGAAAAAAATTGGAATTGAATATATTAGTTGCAAGTACAATTATATTTCTATGTTGTGTGATAGATGTGATAACCTGGAAACTCGTCAGTTAATATGACACCTGTTAAATGTCATTTATTAATATGCTGGTAACAGTAATCTGAGAATGATGCACTTGAGTCAGTGAGAATGGCATATGCAATTGATGAGTAAATTTGCATTTTTCCTGCTTATTTTCTTATGGCGGCCTGTGACCCACAGCCAGTTGCTATGTGATTGCTGTAGCAGTATCTACCTGGAGTCAATTTCATCCTCTATACTCTGGCTTAGCAAGTTTATGGAGCAGGCAAAAAGAAATGGATTGAATCACTAAAAATTGTGATTACTACCTCTCCAATTACATGATTTTTTTTCACATTTTACAGTGAAATATGGAGAGTGGCTATTCTCCTGAGTAAAGTGATACTATATTCTAAGCCAAGAAATGCACATTGCATGTGTGACATTAACATGTTCGTTGCCATTCCTACTAATGATAAAGATTGGCTGACCTTTGGGGAAGGACTCAATCTTAAATCCTTTTGCCTGTCAGTAGGAAAAATGGAAAATGAATCCTTTTGTCTGTCAGTAGATCAAAATCAGACCTGAAATAAATTGGACACCTGACATTCATATCAAGTCACACTTGGTAGATTAAGATACAGAATCTTTTTAGAGCTTGGAACACTCCTTTAAGCTGTGAGTGTCAAAGTATGCACAAGTTTGTGCATATGCATATTCAGCAATGTCTTTGCCAAGATGCGTTTGGAAGAAATTCTACGGTAAAACTAATTTTAAGAAGCCCCGCTAATTTTACTGATTACACAACTCAAGTGTTTTGAACTCTTTTTAAAGAAAAAAATAGCAATATGCTTTTTGAACTTACTGAATATTTATTTTCCAGCTTTTAAATATAGATGAAGTGAGTATTTTTAGAAATGCTAGTCACTGTCAGTGTTGCTGCAGCTGATTTCTGGGTGGTCTCATTGTATGACTTTCCATTTTACTGCAGTTTCCCAAAGGATATTTCATCTGTTAATGTATTACTTCTTCAGTTAATTGCTAATTTGCATACCTATTCTAGAGGGGAAGTGGACCTTTTTGTAGTTCTTGTAAATGAAGATTATTTGTCAGTATAACTTTTTGCTAGTAATAGGAAAGCAGGGTGTGTTTCAGAGGCAGTATATTTGAGCAGAATTTATATAATAAAATCACACCCTGGTGTCTTATGGACAGTCTGTACAGGCTATCACTGGAATTCTTGGAGTGCTGTCTTCCTGAAATATTAGAAACATGATTTAATTAGGCTGCAAATATGAGCTGAAGTAGTTAAGCTTGGTTGTAGTAGCATTGGGCCTCTTGGTGAATCCTGTCCCCCTCCCTTCCCAGCTGTGACTTCATTTTGCACCTCTAGCTTGAAAAGAAGCAGATCCCTAGTTGAACAATGACTTGTCTCCAGGAAAGCATCAGGTGCCTCTGCACTGCCTGTGCTGTGCTGCCAGGCTCCCACTGGATCATCCCTTTCCTTCTAGCGGCCAGCGACGTACCTGCCTCGGCAGAGTACTGCTGTATCCCTGAATATTTTGACTGCAGGGATGTTTTAAAGCAGGGTAATCAGTGTCTCATGCTCAGCTGATTCTGGATGCTCGGTTGATTTGGGGTTTCTTTTGATTGAATTTCCTGTTGGATTATTCCATAAATCCTACATGAGTTATGTGTGTTTGGTAGCGTGCCAAGTGTCAAAATACGTAAATGTTTTGTATCATCTCACTGGTCTGATGATATGTCATCTGTCTGAGGGAGGAGGCAGTAGAGTACACTAATACAGATATTTTGTTGTAAAAATGGATTTTGGAAGGTGCTGATGTATTTGGAAGTCTCCAGTTCTACGTGAAATTTTGTAAAATCATGCACGTGCTCTGTAGATTTTTACAAGGAAACTGAACTAGCTGTCCAGAGTCTGAGTTGTAGAAAGGCAAACAGTAAGTTTAAGTATCAGGGAGAAACAGACCAATGAAGATACTCAGTTTCAGTTTACATGTAGCTTGCGAAAAGATCTTTTTAGCTATAATTTTTTTCTGTATTTATGTAAACAAATTCCTTTTAATGTAAATACTAGTATTTTTCTGTTTGTAAGGATTGATGTTTAATTTAAATAATCTGTAGTCTTGAACAAATATCAGAAAGCAAAGGTCTTTTTATTACCATCTGTCACAAGTTAAGCAAAATGACATGGTTTATTAATGACTGCAGCCTTTGTTTATATATGTACACATGAAAAAAAAAGGATTAAATTTGGATGAACTTCTTAGAGCTTTTTAAGTAATAGAAAAAAACGTGAGTTTTCCCTGTTATTTTCGTAGTTATGATGCCAGAGTGAGGTGAAGGTCGGTTGTTCTGTTACCAGATTTCTTAATCCCAGACATTATTTATGTTAGTTTTTACTCCATCCTTTTGATTTATAGACAGTAAAAATGAATTGAAAAAAAAGTGGAAATCCCAACACACTGGCCCCCACCCTCTCTCTTTAAACCTGAAGTGTGAATCAGTAGAATCCTCTTTGGGGATGGTGGAAATCTAGAATTACTTTTTTCTAGGTGAATAGAATGCCACCAGTTGTCAAAGTGAATGAATAAAACTATTAATCACTTCTTACTCCAGATGACAGGCTTCTGAAGTAATTTTTGGAAGAGTTGAGTCTCCCAGGCACTAGTGTAGAATGCTAGGCATGTGACACCCCTTGCTGACAGAAAGCAAAAATAAAAGTTTTTCAATAAAAGTTGATGGTATCTCATATTGCATGAGCAAGTAAGTAAAAAAATGTAATAGGAGGATGTAAACGAAAAAATAGGAGCCATGTATTAATTTATGATATACTTAAATTTAAAATCGGTTATCTGTCACACACAATACATTTTGCTGTGTTAGATATTTTAATGTGTGATTTCAAAGGCGAATTACACTATTTCTTTTGAAATATGCATCTAAACTTTACTGAAATTCTTTCTTTACATTGTTTCTGCTGAAAAAATTAAAATCTTGGGTTAATCTGCTTTTAAATTTGCTATGTTCTCTGATGTTCCTGTATAAGAAACAAAAGGCTTTGGAGAGCAGGCATCTTGATGCCTGTACTTAGCTTCTGTTCCCTCTCAGTACTTTTTAGCACTCATAGTATAACTAGCCAATTTTAGACTAAGCAATTTTAATAGCATGTCCAGTTGGACTTTTGATCTTAAGTTATTTCAAGAGGAATGAAGAGGGAAGTGTAGTGGATCATCTGATGATGTTCTTCTGCCAAAATTTAGGCTGGGGAATAATCCCTGATTTTCATTATTAGTACTCTTTCTAGTGTCTAAACTCTTAGACACTTCTATTAATCTGTATATTTTTCTTATGTCAAGGATAATGCTGTTAGAGCCTGCAATAAGAACAGAGATGATTGAACTAATAACTAGAGAGGCAATAATAAAGAATTATTCCAAGCTGCATGTTTTTCAAACCAGCACTATATTTAGATCTGTGACTTTGGGAGTTTGTAATGGTTCCAAGATAATGGGTAATTCTTGTGAAATGAAGTACTTGGTTCCTAAAAGAGTTGGATTTTTTCATGGGCAGATGTGGGATACTTGAATTCAGTTGTTCCAAGGGAGACTACATCATACAGAGCATGAGCACAAGCCTGTGCTCTGCTGCTGAGGGATTAAGAGGTAGATGTGGAATAGTGGAGAATGAAAGCTCCTGGCCTGCTCGGCACAGGGTGCTCTGCCAGCACTGCTGGCAAATCCATGCAGAAGCTGTATGAGGGTCATTGTGAGCACTTTCTTCAGGTGGATAACTTTTCCCCAGGCATGAATGCTATTACAAGCAGGAGAAGCATATGAGATACTTGAAAAAAAGAAATCAATTTTATTTTCTTTCATAGCATCCTTTGCCTTTGTGACAGTGTCTAGAAGCCACAGAAAACCTCTCAGGAAAAGAAGCAGCTTTTGGTTTTGTGTGTGTTGTTGGTTTTGGTTGGTTTTCTTTTTTTTAAATTTTTTTTTTTAATTTTGTTTTTTATTTTTAAGACATGGTTCACCATAGAAATGTAATACTTTGTGTAGCAGATGATAACATATTCTCATCTGACAATTGATTACTCTGAGCTCAGGATTTGTCCACTTTTTTCCTTACATTTTTTTTTTTCTGAATGTTGGGTAGTACTATTGAAATCTAAGTCACAGTCACCAAGAATTCCCCTGGCCACTGATGTGTGTTCCTTCAGCCACTCAAACAGCATAGCAGAAGCAACCGCAATGGGATTATGCGATGCTGTTGCTTAAACCTCTAGTACAGGCGTTGCAGTTTGGATTTAGTGTAGTTCACATCTAAGAAACCAGTAGGCTCAGTGTGTGCCTGCAAAGCGCCCTGGCAGCAGAGAAGCTTAACAGTACCTTGGGATGTATCAACAGAAGTGTAGTTGGTAGGCAGAGAGACAAAATTCCTCCTTTACTTTACACTTACTAGACCACATCTAGAATATTATGTCTAGTTTGGGGGCTTGCAGCACAAGAAAAATGTTGATAACATTCTCCTCCTTCAGCTGTTACAACAGCTTTTGAGAATTTTAAATTTCCCTTGGATGTTAAGGAAAGTGTATTCTTGTAATCATACTCAGTCTGGGGGGCAAGTTTAGTAAAATTCTACCCTCTGTTTTTCTGCCTGTCTTTACTGCCGAAGTTGAACCTACTGCTTACCAGATTTTCAGCTCTTTTCCTGAAGAGCTGTTCTCCAGTGAGTTGGCTATCATCCTGTACCATTTTGTCATAGGTACAGAACTTCTTAGTTGTGCATGGTGAATTTCAATTACAATTAGTCACCTAAATTTCTCCTGCAGCCAAGGAATATGGGTGGCACAACACGGGCCAGAAGCCCAAGCTGCACATGCAGTGTAGCACGGTCCAGGCTTGGCTTATGCAGGTTTACTGTAAGTAGAATCCTTAGCTACCCTTGCTTTTTACGGTGAGCAGTGATCTGGTTAACATCACTACAACCTTCCGACAGCTATTCAGCCATCTAACTTAACCTGGACTATAAAGTTGCAGCTTAGATACAGGGATCCTGTATCAAAAGTCTTGTCAAAGCCAAGGCAAATGACATCTGCTGTTCCTTACTCACAGATGGACTTGTTTTTATCACAGAACGCAGCCAGGTTGGTTAAAAACAAAAAAATTTAAAGTGCATTTCAAGAATACTAAGCTCTGTGACTTTGCTGGGGTCTGAAGTGAGACTGTCTGGCCTGTTGTTCTCCACTCATCCTTACTGGCCCATCAGAAGATGGATGGAGGACTTGCCTCTAAGTCATCAGGAGCCTCTCCTGATTAGAGTGGCCTTCCAGCAATGGTGGAGAGTGGGTTCATAACTTCAGCTCTCAGTACCCTAAGGTACATCCTGTCAGGTACATCCTGTCAGGTTTCACAGCCTTGCATGAGAGGACATTTCTTGGTAGATCCCATACTGAATACTTTAAGACTACTTGGTAGTTCTTTGCTTCCTTAAATAATCTTTAAAAGGTGAAAATGTCTGGAAATTTGTCAGTAAAGATGAGCGAAAAATGTGGAGGTTAGAATTGCTCTCAAACTTGCATTTGTCTCTAATTGGTGGCATTACTCTTAGAAGTTAAAGCACTTAAGATCTAATTGATTTCTGTTTACTTTTGAAAATTTGGAAAGTCAATATGTAATATTCCTTTTTTTGTTTACTGTGTCCTGTCACTTAGCAAACATAATTAAACTATGGACTTTTAATATTACTTGGAAATGCTATAGCAATTCTATTTCAGTGACTGCATAATTGGACTCAAGAATTTCCTATATTTGCAGAATTCAAAAGGCAAAGTGTTGGAATTTCAAAATACTTTTGGGTAATTCTGTCAGTCTTCCAACTTTTTTGCCTCCTGATGTCTTTATTCAGCTCTTTAAGTGAGCTCTGTGAATGCATTGTTTTCTGTGTTGGGCTCGAATTCAAGGAAACTTTAAGAAAAGCAACCTCAGACAAAATATTAAAAATCAAATGCTTTGTATGAATTTTCTCTCCAGGCTGCTGCAGTTCCACAACTTAGGTCATATGGTCCAGCTGCACATTTTGCCCACCGAGTTTGGAGTAGCTTTATCAGTTTCGTGTTTGGTGAGCTGACTGTTTATAAGCTACGGTGGCAGTTGTAGTCCTGGCCAGCACACAGGTGATGCCGTGAGGTCTGGGAGCCTGCCCCTGCGCCTGGGCTGCCTTCGGCTGCGGCTGCCGAGGCGTTGTCGCTGCGGGGTGGGTGTGCCCGGCAGCTCCGTGCGGCGAGGCTGCGGCTGCAGCTCCCGGGCGCGGCCGGCGGAGGGCGCGGCGGGAGCGCCGAGCGGGCAGCGCAGGGACGGCGTTCTCGCAGCCTCCGCTATGGACGGCCATGACCTCTGTGGAGGACGTGGGGCGTGGGGTTGAGCTCTTGATTGTGAAGGAACTTGTGTTGTGTTCGGACTAATGCAGAATGTATGTAAATGAGGTTGGTTTCATTCCCTTGGTATGCACCAAATGCAAATAAGCATTTCACAAAATGTCATTAATTTTTACTTCTGTGATTAATTTACCTGTATCTGTCAGTATGAACTACTAACCAATAGTTAAGAAATAATCAACACTTAAAAATTCGGCTGATGTCTTTAGCAGAATACGCATGTCATTCTCTGTGAATATTCATGTCATTCACAGTTGGCTTCTGTGTATTTGTGATCTGTAGCTCAGTGTTTTACATCTGATGCATTCAAGGTTTTTGGCGTCTTAGGTAATATTTTGTTTTGCCGATGATGTTAGGACTATACAGGTTAATCTTTCAGTCACTAGACTTCATTCCATAAGGTTTAGCATCAACTAAACCAAGTATCTGACCATAAATGAGCAATTACATTTTTCTTGTTAATTATTGTTGAGACTGCTTACCATTGATTTCTATGGTCAATTCTTTGTTCTTGTGTTCTTTCCTTAGTGTCTTAATGTTCTTCCTGATGTCATTGTATTCTTACTAAATGGGCATGTATTCCTTTTTTAATAATCTATGTCAAAAGCTTTTTGTCATCTTTAGAAGATGAGTGATTCTTTCTCTCTGAATATTTTTTTACCAACTACTGCTGATCCTGGAAAAGAATGCTATTTGGATTTACCAAAAAAGCAGAAAATTGTTACTAGTTAACTGGCTACTCATTTGGTTTGAAAACTGCTTCTGTTTGCCTGTCTTTTCAGCTTTCTAAAGTCATTACTCGAGCATTTTCCCTCAAGTCCTCTATAACCTGAAATACTGCAGATATATCATCATCAGACAGCTGGCTGTAAGAGTCATGCTGTGTTTAGAAGTTTGTTTTTTGCCTTGGTGTTGTTATATTCATCACACCTAACCTTAATATGACCAGTATTCTAGTTTAAGATCTCTGTTTGTCTGATTTTTTTCTTGCAAATATAATGTATTGGATCTCTGTAGATTCCATTTTACCAGCTGGATATTTAGAGTGCTGTCCTGCATTCAATATTGTGAGAAGAGCACAGCCTGTTCCTGGTGCTCTGGAGCCACAGTGGCACAGGGGTTCAGTCCCAGATTTTTATTCTTGTCAGCACTGCTGTGAAATTATGTGTCAGGTTCCTTATAGAAAATATATATTTCAGGTTTTAGCTAATATCTCAAGGTTATGTCTAAAACTTTTCAAGGAGAGGATGTAGCATCTTACAATCTTGTTCCTCCCAGACTTGTGTTCTAGTTGAGTTCTCTTCATTGTCAGATCTAGCTTATGTTGAGTTGTGTGTTCCCTGCCTGGCAACAAATCCAATTCTGCAGCAAGCTTAAAAAACCCCCCACAATTCTACTATAGGCTACAATAAAAGTAAATAAACAAGCTATGTTACTGTTTCTAGAGCCATAGCCTTAAAAAATAGTTATGCTAGGTGGTAACTGTGCAGCTCACTGCAGAGATAACAGAATTAGTGACATGTGGCTCTGTTACCTTCCACATCATACCTGTGTTATGCCAAGCTATGACTGATAACTCTGAGAAGCAGATGAAAGTAGTAACAGAGGCAAAGTATCATGTTAACATAATGCTTTTATCCTTAGGGTTTGTGGTGATATCTCTAGTGAAAGCTCTGTGTGTTTAGCACAAGTGGAGGCAAGTACATTCTGAAAATCATTCTACATATTATGGCTTTTTTGCATGTGAACTTAAATATAGTGCAAACATAGTTCAGATTTGCTGCTACTTCAGCACACATCAACCTGATTTAAATGCCAATATAAATTTAGGTTGTCTTACGCATCAGGAGCAAGCTGAAACCCTGTTACTGTGTTCTAGCTGGTAAACCAGTGAAGAAGTAGAGGCTTGAGTAAAAATATAGATTGGAATGCTTCTGCAGTTGTCTGCTCTTGCAGCAAGATAAAGCAATAAAATAACTTTGAAAAATATTTGACACATTTTCTGACATAATTGGTCTGTAAGCAACAATTCCTGTATAGCTCAGTTTTGCTGTTTTCCTCCTGTAACAATGTTTCCTCCTGCAGTTTACAACGGTCTTTCTCAAAATAATAAAAGTAATAAGAGGCATAGTACTTCCTGAGTTGTAGAGACTTTATAAATCCTAACTGTGTTAGTGATACCTTCACGATAAAAATTCTTTACTGTGTTTTTCCTGGACTTGGAATTTTAAGCCTTGTTTGTGAAATTTCAGTCAGAATAGCAGTGCTATATACACCTGTGTACTGTGTTGAATGGAAAATATAGTTTAATTAACTCTTACGATGTGGTTGTGCAGCATTAAATTATAAGGTCCCACAAGTGTTGTTAGTCGGTTTTTTTGTGGGTGTGTTTGTGTACTTGGTTAACCATTAGCTCTATGTGAAAAATAGTTGGGTTTTTATTGAAAACACGTGGGAATTGACAGAATCTTGTTTCTGAGTGTTTGGTTATATGCAAAATGTAAGCATGCTATTTTAAACATCTTTGCTGTGTTTTGGTTCAAAAAGAACTTGAGATGTTTTTAGGTTTTGAAATGTAATAGTGGAGTTAAGCGATGATGTTTTCTGGAGCCTGTCTTGGTTTTTATTTTAAATTTTGTTGTGCCTAGATTTGATTGTTTAGCTTGTATAATTTGTGTTCTATCACTTGTTTCTACCCAGAAGCCCTGATGGAATTCTGTGACTTTCCTTGCATGTTGCTTTTCATCTTTCTGATCTCTTTTGGTCTCTTTGATGCTTGTTTGGTTCAAGGCTGGCATGTCTTACTATCCAGTTGTATTTCCATAATGGTGGTATTCTTGAAAAATATTGATGTGGCCCATGGTAGCTTGACACTGTTCAAAAGTGCTTTAGCAATTGTCAGCTCAGGAGTGAGGCAAATGCTTCCATTCAATATCGCTTTGTGCTGTAGATAAAGGGGGGCTGGTTTGGTGAAAATTGTTATCCTTGTCTTTATCCAAGTTTCAGGCTGTCTCAGGCAAACAAAATTATATAGTTCATGTACACATTGCCTTCTTTATCTGGAGTACTTTACAGATATGACATTCAGTGAAGAACAGCTGAAGTGGCAGTGGATGTCAGAGCTGAAGTGGCTCTTTCTGAAAATAAGAGGTATTTGGCCTTACTTGGCAGAAAACAACCTCTTGCTAGATGTTACAAAAGAGTCAATTATCTTTAATACTGCTTCACTGGTAGTAAGTTTCCTATACTTTTTGTTTACATATAGATTATTTCATTGAAAAATATAGCAAAAGGTAAATTAATTGGCTAATTAAAAACAAAAAATACAATTGAAAAACCCGCATGACAGTTTAGTATGTCTTTTTGAGCATACGGTTAAGAACATTACAGTCTCTTAAAACACTGCACACTGATTTTGATTTACTCTCTTAATTTTCCATTCATCCTATACCACTTGATAGGGCTGGGTAATGAAATTGGGAATACAGGAGTGAAACTGAGCCTGGAAGGAAGAGGAGGGTCAAAGCAAGGTTTTGTTTTGTTTTTTTGTCTTTGTTTCCCACCATCCAGATCTGTTTTAATTGTCAATACATTAACTTTTCCCCAGGTTGAGTCTGTTTTGCCCATAATGGCAATTGATAAGTGATCCATGGGCTTGTAGATCTATTTTCTCCCACCTTCCTGTTGAGGAGGGCTGGCATTTTGTGGGAACTGTTTTTTGCTTCTTCCTAACCTCTTCCATTATCTCTTGCACATAGATGGAAACAATATGATTTTCCCAACCTTGGTAACCTTATTGCCCCAGATAACTTTTTCCTCCTTGAGTATTCTGTACAGGCTGAGTCATGGTGAAGTCATGAGTTAGTGTGAAAAGAAGCTAATTTTCTTATACAAAATGGACAGTGGGCTTTCACATGATTTTCAGTAACCATTAGAGAAAATGTTGTAAAAAGCAAAATTAAGGAACTGTGTAGGTTTGGAATCTGTGTTTTTATGGTCATACTGATGATATGTTGACTGCTGTAGGAAGTATGCATAGTAGGACTTGTGAACATTATTTCAAGAAATAAGAAAGTATCTAATGGGTATATATAAAAAAAGTGTCACTCAGTTCACCTGGTCACAGTTTAGTGAGGGCATTGGAGCCATTTTTGTGCCCAAGGGTTATGCCAAAACAATCTGCAAAAGAATTAGTAAGCTGACTGTCATTAGCAAGTGATTTTTAAATTTTTATTTGCTGTTGCTGTGTTGGTAAACTACCTAGAACACAAATGATATGGTATGTATTTGGATCTAGTAACTTCTAACTTTTAATTGTATATAGATCTTATTTTCTTATACTGTATTTAACAATGGCTTTGCTGAACTATGTACAAAGTAGCTTTTTATGTACTTTATGTACTCTTCCTCGACACAGGTTATTTTCTGTTTGAGAGCATGCTGCAAGTAGTTGTGAGCAGCTTAGAGATCCTTTGGGGCTTTATAATTACTCGGCAGCCATGGTGAAACAGATTTGATGCTAGCAGCAAGAGTTCCTTGGCTAATATAAATACTTGAACTACTGATTACAGCCTCTGATCCTCTGCCAGTAGTAATTACATCCTCTTTTTCTCCACCCTGAGGGTGCTGAACTGCTGTAACTTAGGAGAAACCAAACTTCTGCTGTCTGTTGCCAGACACTTGGCCAATACCATTGTATATTTTCATGGCTCCCAGTGGATCATAAACTGTGGTTTGAAGAATGTTAGAATGATACAAGAATACAAAGGATATTTGCTAACAGGTTTTGCCCAACAATGTTATTCTTGCTTCAGAAAGTGGATACCAGATATGTTCAAAGACTAATGCTTGGAGAGTACATTCTTCATAAAAACTTTTTTAGTACCTCCTGTGTTTGAAGACATTACTGTACAGTAGCCTACCTTATCTTCTGAAATGCAGTTGCGGTACCTGATTTAGCATTTATTCAGATTGGTTATTCCTTTACACATTCATCTGGCTTCAAACAACTTATATCTTTCAGTCCTGTACTTTTGGTTGCTGGACTCCATAGTCTTTTTCAGCCCTTGTGCTGCAGTCATATACATTCATCTGTTCAGGGTCTCATTATTTCATTAGTCATTTCACAGTAAGTCAGATGTATTAGCTAATAGGAGCAGCTTCCAGACATTCTTCCAGATGACCAGTAGTCAGGAAAAAACACAGGCTTATTGAGAACCATGAGAGACATGGTTCTAATACTATTGCTAATATCCCATTCTTGAAATCTGTCCTTGAAGAGTAGTCCATACACCTCAGTAAGTAGGTAATTGTTATCTGTTTGTCTGCTTATCTTTTCAGTTACATTGCTGGTTGGGCAGGGGGCTGGTTTCCTGCGATTATTTTGATGTTTGAATACAAACTGAAAACTGAAAATTCTCTTACAATTGACATAACACATTTTCCTTATAGCATCTCTGCTGTTCTAACAGTTTGTTTTTTGTAGTGTTTTGCTTTCTGAGAGATAATTGTGTCTCTCACCTAATATTTTACTGTGCAATTTGTTAGGACTTAGTGTCTTACAGATTTTATTTCTCTATTAAATGTGGTAAGATTGCCTAAGATGGGCAAAAATTATTAATTCTAACACTTTAAAATGAGTGTAGATAGCAGAATCACTCTAACCTCAGACTGTTGGTTGATGGACCATTGAGGAAGCAGCTACAAGCCTTGAGGGAAACAAGATTGTCATGTGTGTCATGGAAAAGAGCAAACTTATTATGGGACATTTGAGGAGACTTGTGGGATTGTGTTTAAGTGGTTATGGATCATCTAGCAGAAGGGCCAATGGCAGGAAAAGGGAATGAAAGAAATCTACGATAATTAGGCTTGTACCCAGTGCCTTATCACTGCAGTAAATAGCTTAATAAAAAAATCTGTATTAAACACGAGTCCTAATTATTTTTCTGGTTGAGCTTGTTCTGTTTTCTGTGTGTGTAGTTCTAGCAGCCTTCAGTCCCGCAGAGCTGGTGGGAAGTTTCAGAAGGCTGAGAGCCAGAGCCTATAGGTCTGGGGGCAAGATACTGGAGAGAGCAGAGGGTGTGGGAGTTGGTACTGGAGGGTCTGGTGTCCAAGATGTCCAGAGGGAGAGTCAGGTCTTGAGAGGCAGCCTCTGAGGAGACCACAGTTTGTGGCCAGCTACGAGAGGCTTATATGCCCGAGATCAGCCAACACATGTGAACAACACAGCCCATCTTGTGTGGTTTGTCTGTGCATGTGCTGTTTGTGTGCGTGTGGTGCTTGGTTTTGTGCTTGTGGAGTTCTTGAAGTGTCCAGCAGTGTCTGTACAGTGTGTGTGTATGAGGAGTACATGGTCAGCCTGGGGTCAGGGGCTGGCAGCAGCCTGGCTGCCCGGGGCTGGGAGGGAGAACATCCCTGGGCCTTGAAGGTACCAGCTTCAGCTTCAGTTTAGCAGTGGGCTGTGCTCTTCTGCTCTGAAAGGCACTGAGCCACAGGCCTTAATATGGGTCAAACAGAGGTCCCACTTACTCAGTTAAGTTCTAAGGCAGCAATATTTATGTTTTATAAATAAGTAGCTTTTGTGAAGCCTTGGTTTTCTGCTTCATGAAATTTACTCCTGGGGGAAGTGTTCTTATGTCAGAGTGTATTTGTTTATTCAGAAGTAAAATATTTGTAATAATTGTAAATGCAAATAATCAACATTTAAAAAAGGAAGTCAGAGCATTGCATGTTGCTGGAGCTGCTAGTAGTTTTCCTTAATATGAATGTCCTTTTCTGGTTTGGAAAGACAATCTTTGAACATTAACTCTTACTCATGTTTTGGAAGTGTCATTGCTGTTACTGGCAATTGAGAGTTGAGATGAAGTAAAATGTTAGGAAATGGTGATAAGTAGGCTCAGATTAATGCTAGGTTTTAGCAGTATGAAATTTGAGTGCCTGTCATGTTTTTAGCTCTACTCACTAAAGATAAGAATGTAATCACTGGTACTTGAACATATGGGAAACTGGGGCTTAAAACTGTTTCAAAGGCTGGCAAGGTTTGCTTTTGCTTCTTAAAAAAAGTTAATGAATACTGTAAAATATGCACAACTGAGCAAAAGTATTCCAAATACCTTTTTACTTTTAAAAGATTGATACTTTCCTAAGATTTAGCAACAAACGATTATTTTCAAGCGGTACCACATACTGAGAAGTAAAACAATTGAAATTCAAATGCCGCCTTCTGAGTTTTGAAAGTAAGATATTGATGTCATCCAGGCTGTTGTAATAAAATGTTTTCTGTGGTGTTTGTTACAAAAGATCAGGTATGGAATTCCTAAGGATTATTTAAACTTTTTTGAAATTGTATAGTAAATTTGTCAAGGAAAAAAAGTAAATATATGGAGATTTGAGAAGCTCATTAAACCCAGAAAAATGCTTTGCAATAGCATCCCTTTTCTTCAGATGGTAGTGTCTCTATCTTAGTGTTTAAAGGCTAAATAAGAACACAGCCTTGATTAGTGTTGACTTCAGTAAGTAATCCTGGTTCCTAAGAACAAGTGGTTTTAAGATGTTTTGTTAATAATTTTTCCCTGAAAGAAATCTAAGAGTAAAATGATCTTGTTTGCAAAAAAAATCCTTTCATTTCATCATCCTGAGAAAGGACTTGACAGTCTTGTTAGAATTAGTCAGAAAAATCACGAGTAATTTTTAAAATTTCCCTACATTACAGATGAAAATGTGGACTTTGGAGGCTGCTTAGAGAATGGAAATGTATGCAAAACAGGAAGGGTAGTAGTTCAGAAATACTTGGTAGTGTATTATGGGCTGTATTATGTATCATGTATTTGGTTTTCAGCAGGTTACTCAGGGAGATTGCAGAGTCTCCATCCTTGGAGATACTCAAAACCTGCCTGGACAGTCCTGATCAAACAGCTCTAGATGACCCTGCTCAATCTGAGATGTGGGACCAGATGATCTTCAGAGGTGCTTTCAAACCTCGGTCACATTGTGAATCTCAGTTGTTGAGAACCAAATACACAGTACCTAATACACACAGTGTTTCTTGATGTTCAGATGGGATCTCTTGTGTTTGTTTGTTGTCCACATTTCATCTGGTCCTGTCACTGGTCACCCGTGGAAAAAGCCTGGCTCTGTCCTCTTTGCGCCCTCCCTTCAGGTATTTATATGCATCGGTAGAATGCTCCAGAGCCTTCCTGCCTCCATGCTGAACAGTCCCAACTTTCCCAGTCTTTCCTCATAACAGATACTCCAGTCCCTTCATCTTTGTGGCCCTATGCTGGTGTCTCTCTGGTATGTCCATCTCTCTTGTAGTGGGGAGCCCAGAACTGGACAGATAATCAATTCCCAGTACTAAAATCCCATTACTACTAAAATCTAAATATCTCTTCTGAAGTTCTGTAATAAAACTGATTTATAGTAACTGATTTTTGTACAGTAGCAGACATTTATTTCTTGTAGTGCATAGGGCTTTAGTAATAGGGTTTGTAAAGATAAAATACATAGCACTTTTTAACTGAAGGTTTTTATGATGGCCTACAGCGATGAAGCCCTGTAGTAGTAATGATGACTATGGAAAATGAGCATTTAATCAAGTAAATTGTATGGGTATATAGAGAGCTTCTCTTTTTGACTATATATTCTTCAGCGTCAGAGAACTTTTGCTAGTGTGGTTGTTTTTAAAACAGTTTTGGAACACAATGCTAGACTGATGAAGTTTGTGATGGGAAATACCTACCATGGTTTGTGACAGTGACTTTGAGGGTCCTTAAATAATGGTCTTTCATGTGTTCTAACCAATTGCTTCTTGTGTGGTATTGGCTAGTACCTTCTGCCAAGAAAAGATTTTATGAAGAGATTTTGGCTTTCTTAATTTCCTTCTAATGAATGAAGAGAAAGGGGCATGTTGTGTGTGTGAAACTTCATAACATTAAAACCTTGGGGGAATTACTGCTGTCTGAGTTACCTTCTCCCACTTCAGTAATGCTTCATGGATGCAAGTTAATTAAAGCATCATTGTATAGTTAAACTGAGGAACATATTCCAAGTCACTTTGGAGTACTGGAATCACCATTTAGTCTGTGAACCTGGGAGAAGGACTGGAAAAGCAACAAACTTCTGTTCGTAAATAATGCCAGAAAAAGAAACAAAAGATCTGCATGCAGCCAAAGAACAGTAAGCAGTAATGAAGAGATGAAGAACTTTCTGCATGTATCAGAAGTTCATAGTGAAATGAAGTGAAATAAAAGAAGCTGTTTCATTTTCCATGCTTCCTGCAAAGGCGAGTGTTCCAGTACACTGTTTATTTGGTTTGAAAATTACTAGGTATCTGGAAATTGATACAAAAAAAGGACTGAGGACTCAATTAAAAGGTGAGAAAGCTCTTTGTAAAGGCCGAGTCAGGGGTGAAACAGTTGATAAAATCACAGAACCTTCACAACTATGGGAAGCAGTATTATTGAACAGAAGATTTGGATTTTGCTGGCAAGGTAGCTTCCTAAATGTCTACTTCAATCTACATATAATTAAAACCTGAAACACACAGTGTACACTATTGTAAGAAAGATGGAATCAATGACTTATTTTTGGTGGAAAATATCTAATGAGCATCTTTAGCTGTCAACTTCAGCTTTATATTAGTATGCAAAAAAGTACAAGAGATGAGTTCATTTGCGTGCTGCCACCCTCACATGCAAGTGAAATGATTATATGCACAAGGAATAATGCTGCACAACGCAGCAACAGTTTGCTTAGCAATTAAACAAGGTTTAATTATTGAAAAATTTTGCTTTAAAGACTAAGTATGAGACTCCAATCCAGATGTTATTTATATCTCAGTGTGAATATTTTCATATCTCCAAATGGAAAAAAGAAATCAATTACTTTCAGAAGCAAGTGCCTCAGGAAAACATTAATTATTATTCTGAGTGCATTTGACAAATGCTGAACTGAAACTAGTGGAGTTCGGTTTCTTCAGAGTTCCTAAAATATTAGGTAAATATCTAGGACATGCTAGCAAGGACACTTTTCACAGTTCTTGTTTCTTCTCTTATGGAAAATTTGTCCTTTGGCAGCTTGAATTAACTGGCAAAATGAAAAAAGACATTATATATGTAATTATAATTTAGAATATATATTTTACAACATAATTTATATTTAATTATACTTGTACATAGGTTTTAAATTTTTAGATATAGCATCTAAGCAACAGTGATAACTGTTGTGCCCTGCCTTTTATAGTCCAAAAAGGAAATGACAATGCTAATGATATAACTTTAATTCTTTTTTTGTTTGTTCGTTTGTTTTTTAAAATAAGTTAGTTGTTGCCTTTGATTTGCTTTCCTTAAACATATTTCCTTTCCTTTTGTTCTACGTGATTTTCTTTTGGCTGGCTTGTGTTACTGTGAAGGGGTGTGTGGGTGTGTGTGTGAGAGAGAAGAGTCAGTGGGGAGTTTTATGTAATTAAATAACAAAACAAAAGCAAACCCACAAAACCAACTTCAGCTTTATATTGACACTTGTATCATCCACTAGAGATTCAAGAGGGAAACTTTTACCTGTGCTTTCGAAATGTCAGAGTTGTTACATTTACACTAGAGGCCCGGTAATGCTGGTCTGTATTATTTATTTCCTTTATTCCATAAATTTGGTGGTATTAGATCGAAATAATCTAAATGCTTTATGTATTAAATTATATTGACCCATTTTAAAAGAACTTTGATAATGTCAAATGCATTTTTTGCTTACTTCTTTTAGTTTTGAAGAGTGTTATTTGCTGTTATATAGGTTGTATGTTAACAATGGTTGTGGAATAGATGTAACATTAATTTTTGGTGGAGTTTTTGTTGAGCATATTTCAGTATAAGTGCTGCTGAAATAACTTTTAATAGCTGAAGAAGCCATGGCAAAAATTACTTATTAATTTTGTACAGTGCTTGAGATTTGTAAGGTGCTGTGAAAGGTTAAACCCCAACTTTTTTCAAAAGAAAATTGATCAGTGTTAAAATGTCAGCTGTCTAGGTACAGCAGCACACTGGCATGCAAACACTGCTCTCTTATTTCAGGTTCCCCAGCTGCATAGCATTTGCATTGTGACATTTTGTAACAACATTAGCACCATAGCTGATGTTTCAAAATCAATCAGTTTTTGTTGGTATGAGACAGCCTGCAATTTAGTTGGATGCTGAAGCTGTTTCTCTGGAATGTAATTAACTTGAATTCTTGGGTTCTGGCAGTATCTGCATCTCATAACTTCTTAGTGCAAAATCATACAAACCATGTAATATCATTCTGAAATGTCTTTTAAAAAAATAAATAAAGGCAAACCAAAGTAATATTAAGGCTTTCTCAGAAGTACAAAACCTTTCTAGACATTGTACTTGAAATTTAATCTAAAGCAAGTGTTTTGGTGCCTGGTGCACTAAAATGCCTTACTGGTTAATTCATATCCTTTAAAACTGCATCTTAGAGAATAGCCAGCTAAAATTCAGACTTCGTTGAAAATGAAGTTGTTTTAAAGTTTTAGAGCTTCTATTTATCAACAATACTTCTAATTAGAGACAAATGCATTAAGAAGTCTTTTGTGACTGTTATTTCCTCTATTTAGGCTGAATTCTAGAATAAAATGTACATGAAAAGTAGTTTTTGTTGCTGAAGGCAGATTGCATCGGGAAAGAGATTTTACATGAACAATTTATGTTTGAAATGTCATTGTATAGTAGAGTTTCCCTTTTTATATAAAAGCATGGCCTGATTAAATATTTTGAGAAGCACTTATACTCTTATACAGAGAACACTTATACAGAGAAGGACTCTGTGTAAGTGGAACTGAGACTTAAAGGCCTGTTATTTATCCTAATCTTGCTGGGTATTTGTGCAATTCATGTTCAAGACCAGGCTGGGGGGGGCTCTGGTCTATTGGAGGGGTCACTGCCCATGACAGAGGGTTTGGAACTAGATGAGCTTCATGGTCCCTTCCAACCCAAACCATCTTATGATTCTATGTTGATCCTATAAATATGTAAAGAATACTCTGATGTGGGTAGTGTGTCTATAAAAATATAGTGATTATTATGATACAGTCTTTAAGTGAGTAGAACTAAAATGTTTCTACAGCATTATTTTTAACCTGTTCTGTATTTTAAAATGGGAATGAGGAGAGGAAAGCTTCCCGAAGGATTTTGTAGCATCTCCTGAAGACTGTTTTTTCTTTTGATTGAATGGATACTCCAGAAGGATAGCTAATCTAGATAAACTAGGGTCAAGGAAAAAAATCCAGAATTAAGGTAAAACCTTTCACAGAAAGTGTTCTACTATCTTCTCTTGTTTCTCGGTTATTCCCGGTGAAGGGGGAAAGCTGGCATCTGTAATTCTGACTCTCAGATATGCCATGCCTACAGTGTGGTCAATTAAAAAAAAGAATGTGTATGGTTTTGTTGCATAGAATTTTATATTCTTTTAGGTTGGTTACGTTTAGAAAACTTCTTAAAATGTTGGCCGAACAGATCTTTGAATAAAGTTTGTCTCGTGTTAATGAGTTAGTTGGAACAAGTGTAGTGCCTATTAATGTTAAATAGCTATCGCTAAAGGTATTCTCTCTTTCAAAAAGTTCAAGAAAAAGACCTGAATAGGTAAAGTAGTGTTGGATTAGCAGAGCAGATAGTAATTTTATTTCATTCCAAAAAGATAATTTTTAATTGTATTCCATTCCTTTAGATGTGTTATTGCTGCAGGTGCTACTGTGATGTCATATTTTACTCATATCTTTGTTTCAGTTTAGCTTTTGCCTTCTTTCCCTCTTGTTCTTCGTTGCTGTGTGGGCTCATACTCAACTGGGTGATGCATTTAATGGGAGCAAATAGACTACAGTGCATTTGTTGGGCACAGATAGGTCAGGCAGTAAGTTGGGAACAGGCCCTGCAAAGAGACCTTGACAAATTAGAGGGCTGAGCAATCATCAATCATATGAAGTTTAACAAAAGAAAGTGACAGGTTCTGTACCTGGGGTGGGGCAACCCTGGTTGTGTGCATAAACTGGGGAATAAGAGACTGGAGAGCAGCGCTGTGGAGAGGGACCTGGGGGTCCTGGACGACGGAAAGTCAAATATGAGTGAGCAGTGCCCTGGCAGCCAGAAGGGCCAGCCTTGTCCTGGGGGGATCAGGCACAGCATTGCCAGCCAGGCAAGGGAGGGGATTGTCCCACTCTGCTCTGCGCTGGGGCGGCCTCATCGAGTCCTGGGGTCAGTTTTGGGTGCCACAATATAAAAAAGATATTAAGCTGTTAGAGAGTGTCCAAAGGAGGCCACAAGGATGGTGAAGGGCCTTGAGGGGAAGCCATAGGAGGAGCAGCTGAGGTCACTTGGTCTGTTCAGCCTGGAGGAGACGGAGGGGAGACCTCATTGCGGTCTTCAGGACACTCTTGAGGGGAAGGGGAGGGGCAGACAGTGATCTCTTCAGCCTTGTGACCAGTGACAGGACTAGATTGAGTCCTGTCAAACAGTTTATTAAATGAAAAAGAAAACCAAAACAAAAAACCCCACCAGCAATGCTTACCAGCAACAGACTGATGTCCAGCCAGGTCTTGAGCAATGGCAACTTTGGAAAAACTACCTGTCAGTCTTATTGCTGAACTTGAGGTTATAAGGTCACCATCTCAGTTCAGCTCTGAGGTGTCTGCCTGTCCTTGTCTGCGGCTCACTCTGCCCCCTCCTCTGATCATCCAGGCCTTGGGACTTGAATTTTCTTAAGTCAGCAGTTTTATGTTCTCTGTAAATTGAACTGCTTCAACATGATTAGAGTTTGGAGCTATGCTCTTTATTTGACAACATTTTGATATCTTTCATGTATCTAAAATACCAAATGTCATGTTTTTGCCTTTTTTTCCCTGGTATGATGATCTTTATGTTGAGTACCATATAGAGGTGAAGGCAAGGCTGTGCTTGCAGGAATTTGTCTAAATTTCTTTTCAGAGTGGTTGGAGAAAGTCTTCAGAATCTCAATTTGGAATGTGTAATAGGGATCATCTTTTAGAAAAATGCTGTTGGAAAAGCTCATGAAATTCTTAGCTGTTTAAAAACACTACCATTAATTTACCGTGACCTTTGAAAAAGCTGCTTTTATTTACACTGTGGCTCTGTTAGAAAAAAACATAAGGTTATAAGGAGGAAACTTTATACTTGAAAATGTTACCCTTTATTTATATAATCCAGGCAAGTTGAAGGAAAATGTGCTCTTTCAATTAAAGTTATTCAGATATTTTGATGACGTCTCCTCAGTTATGTTTAAGGAAAGCTATCCTCAGTGTTAGATAGAAAAGAATAGCGTCATGAGGATTCCACATCTTCCTGAAAATAAACATTTGAAATAACTGGACAAAGTATTTGTTCTAAGATTTGAAAAGTGTTAGATCTTATTTTCACAACACTATGGTCTGTAGAGAACATTACCTTGTTCAGGCAACATAACAGCGGAAGATGGAGAGTCATTTTGCTCCTAAGATTTGCAGATTCAGAAAAATATTGGCCATGTGGATTCTCCTTTGACTTCAAGGGATTATGTTTTTCTGCCCTTTAATGGGGGATCCTGAAACAGCCAGCATAGGCCACCCATTCCATATTCTTTCATTGTGATGTCAAGAAAAATCTTGGTTAAAGATCCCTAGGTCTTGGTTCTGCCTCAATTACTACAACTCTCCTAAATTACTTTTAAACCAGTGTTTCTGTTAATTGATAATGCTTACACAGAAATGTGGTTTATTGTATATATAACTTTGATAATAGTGTTGATACTTTTTCAGGTTTTGAATGTTACTTCTTTTTTTTTTTTGCTGCTTACATCACTGTCCAGTCAGACTTTGATAAACATCCTGTCATAAATGCATTGTTTTTTTCTGATTAAATGCAATATTTCAAGTACTGTATAGAGAAAAATACTGTATGCTCGTCTTATGTAAAATTATACCTATGTATTTGAGTGTGCACACAAATACTGTTTTTGTATCTCTTAAGTTATTAATGGAGAAAGAAGCAGATGGTATTTCAGGTGATTCAGTCTTTGTTCTGATAACTTGTGGAGTAACTTGGTTGGTGTTTAGAAGGCTTCCAAGTTCTTTTCAGAAATAATTTCTGACTTTCTGGTTGTGTTGAAAACAAAATTAGAGGGTTACTTTATAGGGGACATGAATATAGAACAATACATATATTGGCCTTTAAAACTCAGTGGTAGGAAAACGAGGGGTTTTTTTAAATTAAAAAAACTTCTGAGTAAATGCAGAATTTACTGAAGTATTAGTATATCATATGCATCTCAATCTAGCTCCCTAAAACAAGGGAATGTGGATCATGCTTTAATTGCCAAGATAGCTGCCTTTTTTAAAAGGAAGATGAATGGGTTGCTGAGAGTGCGAGGTTAACCTTTCCTGCAGCAGTAGGATTGGAGGAGTACACTCGGGTGTCCTGGGACTGAGAAGAGCCATGTTGTGAGACAGCAATTGCTGCAGTCCAGGGCTCCCTCAGCAGCAGAAATGGCCCCTTCCTCCTGCGCTGCTGCCCCTGTGTTCAGTAGCTTCAACTTTCCCTTGGCAGACGGCTGCTTCAAACCTCCTCTCATTTAGTTGGTGGATGGTATTGCGAGCTTGAGGTGCAAGTTTCAGATTTGATCCCAGTCTGACCTCTGCCTAGCAGCAAAGGCTATGAAATGGATGTAATGAATGGGTGGTCTTTCAGGAATCACATATTTTTAATTAGTATGTATAATACTGCATGCTATTTTTGAGTTACCTGTAAAATTCTTAAGAACTTGATGCTTATTTATGCAGTGTGAAATATCTCAAAATTTCTAATTTGTTCAAAGGTAGTTTTCAAAATACAGCCTAACTTGGCAGCCACAGAATCATGAAATGCATGTTATGTTCTGTATTTTATGTTAGATGTATGGCAGAATTATCCCAAGTGCTATGTTTGTAGCTTTTATAGGTGAAGGTAGCCACCTTATATACAGATAACAAGCAAATTTAATACATATATTTTTCCAGTTATTTTAGTTAATACCCCAGTTAACTAGTATTTCAGAATAGTGTGACATGTATTTGTTGATCTATAGATTGCTAGATTTATTTATGCAGAAAAAATGAATGTTTTAACTAGTCATATGAGTTACAAGAAAAAAAAATTTATTTTAGAGCAACCAAATTGCAAAACAGGTTATTCCCATTTAATAAAGCCAGTGTACACAGAGTCATGTTTATATAAAAGTCACATAGTGCTAAATACTGTGTAAATTGCTTTTATACAACTGTAAATTATATATAATATGGCTTCATGGATTATATTTACATTGGTAGAAGGCTGTCTAGGCACAATATGATTTCTAATTCAAATATGTTTGGAAAAACATATACCACTTTCAGTGATGTCTTGCTATTTAATTCTAATAGCATTGTAATTTTAGAAAAATGATTTTTCAGTGTTTGTTAACTTTTAAATATTTCTACTAGATTCAGATTCTGGAAGGCTGTGCTTTGTTATTTTTAATAGGAGATATTATGTCTTACCCAATGTTGTATAAAGTTGTAACAACACAGTGTGACTTCTCATATAATTCCTGCCTTGTGCTATCATTTTTTTAAACTAATATTTTCTTAATTGTACTCCTTTTTACTTCCAGCTGACGGCACGATCACTACCTTCCATACAGTCTGATGAGAGACTTCAACCTCTGCTTAGTCATCTCAGGTAGTATGAAGTGAAAGCATGAGTATATTCCTTCATACAGATTAAAGTAATTGTTTTGGTAGAATGCCTTTGGTACAGGTTTTTACAGACATTATCTGTGTGATTGGCTTTGACTGGAAAAAACCCCAAAAGTAACCCTTCAACTTAATAAAAGCTTTATAAGTGACATGGAACATAATTTATAGAACTAGTGTTGCTTCTAAGAAACAAAAAATAATTGCAGCTTTTATAAATTTTTTTTAAAGCAAGTGCAAAGTTTCTAAGCTCCTTTATGAACAAACCAGATTCCAAATTACAGTGCTAAGAGCTTGGGCCTTCCTTGTTGTAAATGTTCTATGCTCTCTGCTCTTTTTGGGAGATTTTGCTGTCATTGATGAATGCAATACTAATTTGTTCTTTTAATGGACCTAAGTAGATTGCTGAAAGTGTGAACCATTAGAGTAAATAGTCTGCTTCCCTCTTAGCAGTATGAGGGGGTGGGGTGTGTGTATATATATAAATATATAGATATATGTATATGTATGTAAGCTTTCTACTTTATTTTTAGGAAAGGCTAAGCATAGGTCTCTTTCTCATATACATGATTGCTTTTTACCACTTTATATGGGAGACTTTTCTGACTGTGGTAGTATGCAAAAGGACAAGGTCCATACAATTAGAGCGAGCTGGTTTATAATCATGGAATAATTTAGTTTGAAGTGAACCTCTGGAGATGATTTAATCTAGCCCATGCTCAATGCAAATCAGGTTAGATCAAGTTCCTCAGGTGTTTATTTTTGTAGAACTTTTAAAGTCTCTAAGGATAGAAATTTACTTAAATATTGGGTGTCAGTAACGAAAGTTGTTTTTGAACACATACAGCTTAGCATTAAGATCATTGAAATGATGTTGGATGAATTAGAAATGTAAGTGTTGGGGCTCCATCATGGCAGTACTGCATGGGGAATTGGGATGCAGATCTAGTTTGCTAGATCATGCTCCTTATTTTCTATGGTGCTGTACTGCTTGAGCTACTCCCAAAACCTGACATTTTATTTTGATTTTAAAAAATCTCATAATTTTTATTAGATAGGAAGAGTTTTATGTTTTGTTGTTTTTTGTGTAAATCAGAATAGGAAAAATAGCTTTCATTGTATCTCTGCTTATTTACATATGACTGAACTTTGTTCAAGAGCAAGGAATGAAAACAAGAATTGCAGTGTTGTTGTTACTGTTGCATAGCTGGGGGTACTTCCGAATGCCAATAACCTTCCATGATTTTATTACCCTGCATCTTACTGGGGTTGTAAAATATACGCCTCAGTGGTATACCTTCCTCCATTTGAAGATAAAGAGCAATTAAGTTAGCTTTTTATAAACTGTGCTCTCTAGGAGTAATTACTAAGAAACTGAAAATTTCTTTTGATGTATGCTCTGCATCTATGTAGGTAGAACAGTCCTTCAGTATCTCACAGTAATCAGTCCTGTCTGTGCTTTTTTTTCAAATATGGAAAAAGGAAAGGTTCCCAAAAAAGCTGCTTTAACAGGGATACTATACCCCACATTCATGCTAACTGGTATTTTTTGTACATTCTTATGTTACCTTGGGTGTGTATGTTATACAACTGGTAAATCATTTCCATTTTGCTTTTGTGAAAATGGAGGGACTGTTTCTGGTTTGTCACCAACTGAAAAAATTACACAAATGCTTCCAAGTTGCCTTTTTGGAAGTTCCTTTAAAATGAACAAAACATATCAGACCTTGCAACTTGAAAAGCCACCTCTGGCAGTGAACAGACAGGTGACCAAATAGGCTGTCTTTGTTATTTATTTCTGTGAATCTGTGATTCATTTTGCTTCATCTTGCTCATGAGAAAGGAGAATATTAGTTAGTCGTAGACTTTCTTTTACCTTCATTATCTGAATACGTAGAGCAGTATTGTATTTTTGGCAAACGTCAGTAGACCTCTGTCAGGGAAGCAAAAGCTTAGAAATGAATGAAAAGAGCACACAACTGAAGGTTACAGAGCGTAGTTTAGTTTTTAATGCCCCACACATGCTTTGGCACCTATTCATATCTGCTTGTGACTTACAAATTACCTAGTCCTCAGAAAAGGTGATTTTACTGTGGATTATGTTAAGCCATGCCCATTATTTTTTTAAACGGAAATAACGTGTATTTTGTAACTGGATGGTTCTAGACTAAATATGTATTTTGTCTGTTATTTAGGACTCTTTTTGTCCTATTCTGTTTCATTGGTGCTTTCTTGAACTGTTTGTATTAGACCAAAAAAAAGAAAACATTTTTAGTAAAAATGTTAAAGTATTTGATGCAAGATTGTGTTTAGGGGTTTCACATGCGCACAGTAGGCTACAAAGAGATTTAACTTGCTGAAACTTTAACGATTTAATAGAGATGGAAACTTCATATCTAAATGTGTGAGAAGAACACTTTTGCACCTCCTGCTTTTTATGGGGTTTACAGGCTTGTTAGCACTCCACTGTTTAAAATACTAATCAGGAGTCATTTCAGATGGACAAAACCTGTTGTATGTAATCCCATCATGCTTCTGTAGGACTGGGCCTATACATGAATTGTAGGGACAAGCTGAGTTGACTTAGTTTAGTCCGGTGAAAAAGAAGCTTCAGATAGCAGCCTACAACTGTTTGAAGGAAAAACTACAGTGGGAAAAAATTAAAAACTCAAAAACTAAAGAGTAACAGTAAATCTGGGATGGCCTTTCCTGCATTACTGACGTACCAATACAGTTTAAGTCCTAGCCAAAATAGCACAGGAATTTATTTACATGTGCTGTCTCATCTTTCACTCTGCAAAGAAGCTACTTTTGAAAGCTGAGCTAAGTTCAGGTAACCCTACACTACAGCAGAGACAGTCACACAGACATTGTCACCCAAGTAATTTCAAATCAAATACAAGCATCTAATGCCCAGCTTTTACTTTTAAATATAAAGTCTTCTTGAATGAAGATACATGCATTGCTGCAGAACAGGCCCAGGGAAATGCCTGCAGCAGAACCCAACCAAGCTCAAAAGTTGACAGTACAGTATTGCAGGCAAGAAAGTAAACAGGGGCTTTGGATACAAATTTGGATACAAATTTCTTTGTGCAAGAGGGATTTTTTAACTAATTTACAAGGATCGTATCTTAAGTCTTTTGAAGGCATGCAGAGTCTAGAAAAAAAGGCATTTTGCTGAATGACAATACCAAGTGCTACACATTATTCTGTGTATTCTTAAATGACCCCTCACCTCTCCTTTCAGATAAAGGGAGAGAGGGTTTTTTTGCTGTGTTTGCTGTAATGTTGGCTTTATGGGTCCTAATCAGTTGGTTTCTTGTTTTTGCCTGATATGAAATATTTTAAGCCCATAATTGATAAATTGTTTTCTTTCTAATTTGTAAACTAAAAATACTTTGGAACTGCTTTAAATATTGCCATACTGTTTGCTTTGTTTTTCAGCCATTCTTATGTTGGCCCAGATTACAGCGTCCAAAAGAACACTGGAAAAATTTCTCTAGAGCAAATTGATGCTGTAAGTTGTGTTTCTGGAGTTACATAGGATATTGAAGTATAACTTCTTAAATTCAAGTACTGTATGTACAAACAAAAATTAAGGCCTTTATCTTATTTTTATTCATATTTGCTTTGTAACTATTGAATGAAATTGCATTCAAGTTCAGAATGGAGCAGAATTAACTGAAAATGCATCTTACCAGGATTCAGACTCAGAGTGAAATTCACTCAGAGTAAAATGCTTAATTTGCTGTTTAATTTTGTGTACTTTCACAAATATCTAACGTAATTATAAGCAGAATTTAACAAAATTTTCTTATTTAGCAATCTTGCAAACTATGATGTTTAGGTTATTTCTGTGTTGCAGTATTAGTCTTTTCAATGCTGTTTTTGGATTTTTGACTTACAGGAGGGGTTCTGAAAACAATGAAGTAAATAAAATGGAAGTGAAGCATGGGATGTAAAACACCATGCATGAATTGTACAGAGACAATTAAAAACATAGCTACTTTATATGAATTTTAGGAGTTGTGTGTTTTCAGTGTCCATCTTAACCATGGTAGTGTTTTTCTGGCAGTGAATGAAAATGCCCTCCCCTTCCCCAACCCCCTACAACTCTATCAAAGGCCACTTTGCCATTCCAGATGCTAAAATAAAGCCGGGTCAAGAAATATTGTAAATGCAAGTGTGGATATATTTTTCCTGACAGCAATTAAACCTGTGGTACTTCGTAGCTAGAGACAGCCTGATAATTACTTTCTTTGCTTCTCTGTCCTCTGGAATTTGTTCTTGAGATGGTGATTGAATTGGATAGTTTATGGACTCACTTGTGTTACGAATTCAGTCCCAAGGCTCTCTGTACATGCATATCTTTTCTTCCAGCCATTGGCATTTTCAAATGGAGCTAATTATTAATCACAGTAACCATATATCCTACAAATTAAGCGATCAGTGTGCCTGAAACAGAAATTCTTCTCTTGTCAGCTCTCTGTGAAGTCATTCCCTCTGTGCATGCGGCAGTTGCACAGAGCCCTCCGGGACAGCCACCACCTCCGTCACGGAGGCCGCATGCAGTATGGACTCTTCTTAAAAGGCATCGGCCTGACTCTGGAGCAGGCACTGGAATTTTGGAAGAAAGAATTTATCAGAGGAAAAGTGGATGCAGATAAGGTAATTCAACAAATGAAAGTATCTCAAACGTATCCCAGTATGTGAGTGTGGGATGTAGTTAATACGTACATTGTGCTACAGATCTGAATATATGCTTTTTGAAGTAGATAATTGGGCAAAAGGTACAGTAGTGTATTTTACAGGTGGGAGGGTTTTTTTTTTTTACTTTCTTTGCTTATAATTTTAGTCATTTTGTTGGGTATTTGCCTGAACTGTGGGTAAAAAAGGCAAGCCATAAAGAGGCATTTTATAGATACAGACCAGAAAAACCTTACCAATAAACTACTAGGAAATAAGTGTCCTTTACAAAATACAGGTACTATGTAACTAAATCAATTCACCAAGTGACCAAAACCAGTACTATCTGAAAAACAAGGTTAGCCTTTTTTGTTGTTTAATAAAAAAAAATTAATTGGACAGTCCTGTGTGAAGTAGTCTTGCCTTAGCAAATTTACAGTTGAAGAATGAAGGGAGAGACTGGGGACAGAAGACAAGAATATGTTCAAGGAAATAGTGAGAAAATACTACTCACTGCAATGGGAGGTATTACTGACATGTTAGTCATTGGCCTTGCTCTTGGCAATATTTTTGAGAGTTTTGTGGGTGAGGAAGATGTAATTTCTAATTTTTGGAGGATTGTGAACTGCTCCTTATCTTGAAAAGCTCAGGTAGAATGAAAAAGGCTTCCTCTCTCCTCCTTCTCTGCCTGGCCTGTAGTATGTGTTAGAGCAGAGTTTCAGACCTTATCTCATTTTTGTGTGGCGTGTGATACTTCATATTTAATATTGTGAGATCTCAACGTTCTGGAGTACTGTGAAGTGTTTTGGAGTTCTTGGTAGACAGTCTTTCATTTCCTTAGGTTCTCTGGGCTGTGGTTTTTTATACAAGATACAGGGCAAAAAATAAAGTTGGCTAAAATGAGTTATGGTACGTATGCCTCTTTCAAGACCCATTTCCTGTCTGCCTGCACAACCTGTGGGAGGAGGTAGAGAAAATCAGGAGTAAAGTCACACCTGGAAGACAGAAGGGAAGAGGGGAAGGTGTTTTAAGATTTTTTTTTTATTTCTCGTTTCCCTCCTCTAATTTGATCGGTAATAAATTACTTTTCCCAAGTTGAGTCTGTTTCACCTGTGACTAACTGGTGAGTGATCCCTCCCTGTCCATATCTTGACCCAGAAGTCCTCTGTTGTATTTTCTCTCCCCTATCCACCTGAGGAGGGGAGTGATAGAGAGTCTTGGGTGGGCACCTGATATCCAGCCAGGGTCAGCCCACAACACTAGTTGAATGCAGGAAAATCCAGAATTTTCAGTTGCCATATCCTGTGCTTAAAGGAACTGAAAGAATAAAACCAAGAAACAATAACAGTATAAAGACACACATTTTTTAATTTCTGTTTTCAAAAAGTATTGGGAGAACACATCTGATTCCACCTACTTGTGCTTTGACCAAATATGTGCATGCACATGTATGAAGACATGTATGCACCTTGGATCCTGTTTTCAATCACAGGGTTTTGACTTTCTACTATAGCATCTCTGTTGATAGGCCCTAGAAATAAATGAAGTTTCATGATCCTGTGTTTAGCTTCAAGAGTTAGAAAGCATATTGTGAGTCAAACAAAGAGTTTGGATACTGCAGTTTTCACAAGCAGGCTGTTACTTCCATGTAATTTTGGTCCTTTTCAAGTTCTAGATAACCAGCTTCAAACTGGGATAAAAAAGAAAACTAATTTTTCATGCCTCTAACTGAGGTTGGTGGCCTGTGATTTTTCACAGTAGTGTCATACAATTTTTAATGTCCTGAAAAAAGGAAGATTAATACAATTCTTATTGCTATTTTCTTCTTTTGACATTTTCATTTTCTGGCATTCATGCCATTGTTCCTTTCCTGTAGAGTGGAGATAATTAATTACACTGTTTGATTTTACTGGAGCATTGTGAAGATATATGCATGATACTTTGTAAAGATTAAGGTTAATGATGTATTACCTACTCTTATATTGCAAAGAGGGAGTGTTCAATTTGCTGGAAATGGTTATGATTTCAAAATTGTTTGTTCATTTTTTGTCTTTAATAGCTGCAATGTCTATGCCAATTCTCAATCCTAAGAATTCTTGGCACACAACTTGAGTCTTCAGCAGGAAGGAAGTTACACTGAACACATTAGCAGTGGACTGGCTAAGAGTGCTCTCCAGGCTGAGCATAGATATATGGACAATTTGCACCAAAACGAACTCCTCCTGTGCTCTGAGTAACTAATTCAGGCATACCTCAGGGCTCACTGATAAAAACACTGTAGAAAAGTTTTTAAGAAATTATATTTTACCTTTAGAGAGGAATCTGTGAAGTATGAATGAAGTGTGAAACCATGTAGTCAGTGGGAAGAAAAATGAAATAACACCTACAAAGAAAGTGCTGAAACTGGTAGAGATGCTCTCTTGGTGGGGCAGGGGAGTGAATGGTCATGTATTGGCATGTTCACAACAGAGACAAATGCAGATGCAAAATAAAACATTATCTAATTTAGGCACTGCAGTTAAAATTACTCTGCAAATTGCTAGGTTAAGAGTGCCTAAATGGTAAATTGTTGCTGTTCAGATGAAAGGATCAGCTGCCAAATAGGAGTAGATGTGTTACTTCTGACCTAATGGTTGTGCCAGTTGGCTTTATAACTTCAGTGTTATTTTAAGACTGTTTTGTTTTTTCTATAAATTACAATCTTACTCTAAGCAGATACTGATTCTCATAGAACCTTTCACTATTCTTGCTTAAAAAGTAACTCCGCACCCTGTCAAAAAAAAAAGGGGGGGGGGGCAAGATGTAACTCCAATGTGATTTAAAAATACACAAAGCTAATAAGATGACAAGATAAATAATTAGAGTACAGATTTAAAAGTGCTTTCATAGTTGAAAATGAAGTCCTCTAACAGAGACCATTGTAGAGATTATTAGTGTTTTCGGATACCTTTGTGTGATTAACCTGTGAATGTGAAAAGGAAGACTTGAAAGATAGTGCAGTATTTCAAACAAAGGAAAGAAGGAACGCAAAATCAGTTTCTTTAAGGTGTTACTCAGTTACTTCTTTGGTTAATAGCCTGAATCTGAGCTTTTGAAACAGGTGGAAGGCTTTAAGGCAGCCCATCACTTTTTGCTTTCCTTTGTTACATATACTGTGATACATGTTCTTTTTCTTAGCAGTAGTTGGTGTATGGTGGTACAAAATGCCCTCTTCCAGTACTCTGATTTTTTACCTCTTTGCACAGAAGTAACAGTTGCTAGTTACACACTTCTGTGTTGAAAAGTAATTCCTTTGATACTGCAGTTTGTTACTGCACTGGTTTTTATTATTGTTGCATATGCTATTGAAATGCATCTTAAAATTCTGCAAGAGTGGGGGGGTTTATTTATTTATTCAGTAACTCTCGAAAACGGAAGTATTTTTCAAAATTATCCATGTGACAGGGCAGCTTTCTTGTCCTTGTGACTTCTTATGGAAAATGAGACGTGGCTCCTTAGCCCCCTGTGTTCTAGGCCTCTTTCGTCAGAGATGTGGTGGCACTTAGGCTAGCCAAGCCTCTCATTTGTCCTCACTCAGTCTTCTAGATTAATGCACTCTAGTTTCATAGGGCATGTGGTTTTCTATGGGAGCTGATCACAAATGGCAAGGAGCAGGTTGTTTCCTAGTTGTCTAAGTAAGCCTCTTCATCCCTTCCTGCTAGTGAAGTTCCTTATGGCAGTTGTTTTGCTGGAAATAGGAAAAGAAAAGTTTACTCAAATTCAGCCTTGCTCAGAGTCTGTTCTTCTGGTAAAGAAGCAAACCCTTCACAACGAAGCTTTTGAACTTCAGTTGATTATTAATATATTATGTTTCTTCTGCACATGGTGATCATGTATGAAGCTGAGCACAGATAACGTGACAGCCATACACTGCATCAATATGCAAAGGAATGTGTCGCCTACTCTGTTAAAAAACAGTGAAACTTTGGGATGCAGATACATCCCAATGAGATAGTTCCAGTGACTTTATTTTCCTGGCCCTTTGATTTCTTTTCCAAATGATCGTAGGAGGTTCTTGAGTCTGGATTCAAGACTGAGCCTTTACCTTGATTGCAAACTGCTGGTGATGAATGTTTCTACCAGGGCCAACCAGAAATTCCATGAGGGGAGCTTGGTCCTTTCCTGAGGTCCTTTCCAGCCTGAATTACCCCTGTGATCCTGCAGACAGAGCTGAGTCCAGGTAGAAGCGCATGTTTCTGAGAGCCAGCCACTAGAGGGAGACAAGATAGTATGGAATAAACAAATATAATGTATAGATGTAAATTAGAAGTGTTTGTGCTCTAACGCTTTGTAAGTCTATACAATTACATTATTTGCAAAGCCCTGTGTATTTAAACTAAAATAGAACTGGGCACTTGGCAATCTTCAGGTCAGTGCTTTTAAGCAGCTATCCCCAGCGGAATTTATAATGCACGGATGATGTGGTGGTTCTTTAAAACAACCTCCACCTGTTTAAATCCTCAGGAATATTTTCTCTATCAGTCAGTTGGTTACGTTTGGTTTTGGTGTTTTACTTTCTCATTTCTTAGAGATTTGAGGGTTGTTTTGCTCTTAGATTTAATTTTTTTTTACTTGCCTTCTTTGTATTGGGCATTTTTAGTAACATTTGATTCATAAATTAGAAAAGGATCTTTATTCTGTCACATTTTAAATTATAATTCTCTAATTGAATGTTATCTGCTATTTTTATTCTTTATTTAAAGTTTACAAATCTGCAGGCTAGAGTAACATTTTGGACAGCAAGCTACAATATTGAACATCTAAGAGATAAAGATAAAACTGGAATCCCTCTTTATGGATTAAAATCTCATTTTAAAAAATTGTACATCAGTAGTACTGTAATGTAAATAGGTGGCCAGGCTTGAATTCTCCTGAGATGTATAAAGACCAAAATAGAACTTCAAGAAAATGTTGTTTCCTCTTCTAGGATATATAAAACCAAGTTGTAATAAAAGTGCAGCATATATTAGCAGTAAGATCTTATGCCCTGAATTCTGTAGCAGGGGAGGTGTGTCAAGGTAACAAAATGTTGATATAGTAAAGATTGTTGTTGTTCGTTTCATTGGTTATCAGGGGTCTAGATATTCACATTATTGATTAAATTGTATTTTTGTGTTAAACTTACCATAAAATCAAAAAGATTTTTTCCTCCCACCAATGACTGTAAAAATTAGCGTCAGTAGAACCACTTACCATTTGTATTTGTCTTGGACTATTTGGAATTTATGTTTTCATACTCTAGTTGTAGTGAAATAGAACAAGTGAGTTTTAAAGATTTTGAGTGAATAATTTTTATTGTGTTTTGGCAAAATTACATTCCATTCATGAAATGATTATATGTTGAATAGCTATACTTACATAGTAGAAAGAAAGTAAAAATACTGTTATGGTGTGTTTCAAAACCTGTTTTGTATTCTACAAAGTTAGCTCTTGAAATTTCTTTTATAGCAGGTTAAAAGTGATTTATTTGTCAGAAAAAAACATGAAAATGCATTTTTCATTTGCATGACTCATTTTTATTCCCAAACTTACTATTTAATTGACATTAAACCTTTTCTTTTAGTGCAAGTTCAAAGAAAAATACAGTAATGTGCAGTTGTTAGGGGTGTTTTAAGACAGTAGGTAGTCCAAGGCCTACATTCTAGGCATGAAGCTTGAAGTAAAAATTAATATTTAATTTGAATTTTAACCCCAAAGGCTAAAGAAAAGAGCCACGTGAAGAAAAGAAAGCCAAGTCTATGAAATCAGAGTATTTGTGGACAAGTGCAAAGTGACTCAACCAAGATGTTGAGTGAGATGTTGAGATGGTTGTTAGAAACTGAACAGCCTCTGAGACAGTGGTACACTGAACAGCAAGTTAAAAAGTTAGTCGTGTTAGTTTCCAGAAATCAGTTTAATATCAGTGAGTCAAACATCAGGAGATCTACTCCTTTTATATAACTTCCTTAGTGGTTCTTTTGCATATAAATGGAAGCCTGGAGGAGAACAGGTGTGTCGTTCAAATGGGACATAACTGTTTTTGAAGGTGATATTCACATGAAGACAGATGGCTGCTGAGATCGATTAGCTGCCTTGATCTTGGCTGAAGAGAATAGTCTTGAGTCCCTTTTGTATTTTAATAAGCAATATGCAATAGAGGCATTTTGAGTGAATTTGTTTTATAGTAAAAATTTATACAGCTAGGCATGAGAATTATAAGCATGGCTTCAAGCTATAAATGCATGGATTGCTCGCGTTGCATTTGAGTCTAGCTGAATTAGTGGTATTCTTGTTAGTTATATCTGGAAAAAGATTTTGTTTTATTTTCCTTTGGCTGTGGTAGTTTGCTAATAAGCAGTGAGGAGTTAGACATAAATAATTGAAAATCCCGAGGACTTATGTTGCGGGCAGCTATTATTCTTCACCATTTGGTTCCGTATGAATGGTTGGAGCTGAGCTTGACAACTAGGATTTTATTGTAAAACCTCTGTGATCTGGCCATGGTGTTTAGAATCATAGAAATATAATATCCTTCTTTAGGTGAATGGAAATAAGCTTCAATGGCCATTAAAATTAGGTTGTTTTTGGCTTTATGGCTATCACAGTATGTGTGCTAAATCTGTGCAAGATTCTTGCCGTCGTATATTGTTATTTAGAGTTGTGTTTTATAGATGGGAATATTTCCTTTGTTTCCTTCATGTCCTGTGTGTCCTGTGCACATTTGCTTACGCTTGCTAGCATTCTGTTTCCTTCTCTTGTGGAGTGCTTCAGAATTTTGAAAGCTCATTTGAGTTCTGTTGGTGTATTGCTGACACACTGGTTTGCATGGTTTAGTTTTGTCAATTTGTTTTGTGTGCCTATTGACTACAGCAGTAGGAAGGAGATCTGTAATGGATTCTGGAAGTGAGAGGACTGAGAAAGCAGGCTCACAGGGGTCGCATTTGATTGTATTCCAAGAAGGAGGATGCTTGAGGACATGGCTTAGCGGTGGATTTGGCAGTGATAGGTTTATGGTTGGACTCAGTCTTAAAGGTCTTTTCTAACGTAAATGATTCTATGTTTCTGTGATCATACTTTAATAATTTCATGCAGAGTCCTGGTAAATTCTGCCAAATCATAGGAAGGAACTGGGATAAGATTCCTTACTTGCTGTTCAAAAGCAGAGATGATTAGTAATGCCTGTAAAGATATAACAGTGGCTAGAGGGAAGTCCCTATTAGCATTGTCAGTGTTACTTGTGTTTAGTCTTATGTACACAGTGATTCTGGAAAGACTGCAGAAAATTAGCTCATCTAATCAGAGCTAGAGATAGCTGTGTGCTTCCTGTTTAATTAAGCATCGTGAGATCAAATCAAAATTGTTTAAAGTTGTTTGCATCAGATAACGATTTTTATTAGGACTTAGATATAAATAATAGTATGAAATTGCTGTTATTAAAATAACATGCCATGTTGCATACACGGATGTTGCTGCCTGATATGATTAATAGTACAAGTTTTACAGAGAAGTTGATACCATTTCTGCTTTCCTGATGGATAAAAAATTCTGACTTTGCTGCAAAGAGGTGTTGTTCACAATCCTCACACAAATATGTGCAAGTTAGTCGGTATTGCTGCTCTAACCTCTTTATTAAACAAAAATGTACAGACTTGTTCTGTGGCTGTTTCTCGTATAGTTTGTTTTACTTTTGGTTCCAAATTAAATAAACAAAGCACATCATCATTCCAGTTGACACATAAGAAGTCAGATGATGAAAAATCAGATGTGAATATAAGATTAGATGTTCCGCTTATTTCGGGAAAGTAAGATGAAAGTAATTTTTTTTAACCATTTCTATTCTTATGCTATATATGTAACTGTCACTGAAAAGGTACTGTTAACTTACAGCTTTATTTAAACATAAATATATAAATACACATGCACACGCTTTCCAATGGTAGGTGCTGCATCAATTCCTTTTGGCAGGGGAATAATCTGTAACTTCACTTGGCACTGTTTTCCTTCAGTTTGTATTATAATTTGTTTTTTGACTGACACATTGGAAGCTAAGAGCACTAGAAGGTATAAAAACAAAGCAAACCCTTACTTTTTTGCCTTTTACTTGTAAGAATTTATTTTACTTTGAACAATATTGCCTGACCTTTTAAACCCAAGGTGCTTACAGATTTGTCAGTGAAGTTAAGGATGCTAAGGAGGGAATGTCTTTGGGACATAATTATGTTTTAATTATGCCCTGTAGCTAATGTAGGTGCATATTAAACTCAACCATATTTCTGTGTATTTCCCTCTGAAACTTTCTTTTCTCAAGCCTTAACTAAAAAATCAGCATATTGCTGTCTCCTACAGTTATCTAAGCTTAGGAATATTGACAAAAATCTGTTTCACTTTCATTTTATAACTTTTTTTCATAAGACAGTGTTTTTGTTACAGAGACTTCTAATTTAAAAACCAATAGATTTTGCATAATAGATTCGAAGTCTTAAGGCAGTATTTCTTAAATGAAATGGACCTGGTGTAAACCCGTTATTTTTTGCCATATTTTTGTTCCATGGGTGTTATTCCAATGGACCCCAACTGAAGATGAGGTACTAGAAAACACTGAAAGGTATTAGACAGTAATATACTTGAAGGCTATAGTGTGCACATAAACATTTGAGGAATCACAGCAATAAGTGATGGTAAAAATGTGTGCTCTTTCACTCCAAACTCAATCCCTTTTCCAGTTTTCCCAGTTATTCTAGTTAAAGCTGGAACTCTGCAGTATTTGTTGTGACGCCGAAGTTACGGTGGCATTTGCCTATGATTATGCACTTCAAAGTGCTTTAATTTGTTCAGCATTTTTTTAACCTGTTAAAAACATTTCATTTTCAGTTTTCATCTTCTAAATTACAATAAAAGGGAAATTTTTGGGCAGTCTTTCAGCCTGTGACATGTCGTAGGGATAGAGAAGAGCTCTAGCTATAATCTCTCTTCCAGGACATTACAGTGATGGCATAGTTTTAGTGATGTTTAACTGTGCTAGCTACCATAAAAAGAAATAGGATCACTTTTTATAGTTGTTACATATTAGACACTGTATTTAATAATCTAATGTATGAGCTGGTTGGTGATACAGTTCTTGCAGTGAAGAGAGTGAAAGCAATAATTATCTTTCCTATACTAAAACTAATTTAGATCAGAATCTGCTCTCTTATGGCTTGTTTTATTCTCAGCAACACACATTGCTGTAGCTATTCCATGATGTAGTGTCTTTTTAGAACTGCATGTATAAAAATGAATGTTGAAGCCAGACCTTTAATTTTCTAATATTCTTTCTGTAGTTTTGAACCACTTGTCAGTCTTGCACTTTATTATCAGTGTAGATGAACTGTACTTGTCAGAAGAGGTTTCTCTTTTATTGGCCCTTGCAGCAGCAGCAAGAAAGTCACTCCATGACATTTTAAGAAAAGTAATAGATGGATTTGCCTATCTGGCTGATAAATTTCTAAGTTTAGGGATTGTGAAGTATCTGAGTGTCACTAAATATAGAGCTTTTAGCAGACTCTTTTGAATACCTTTTTAACCATACAGTTCCCTCTAACCATCTGCTGAAAAATACCCACTGCACGTAGCTGTACACACCACTGGTAATGTATTTAAGCTCTTTGGCTATTTACCCAAGTTCTGAGACAGGGGTTAGTGGTTTTTGAGATGCAAATCTTTCCATCTGTATCTTTTTATTACCTTCCAGGACAAGCTGAATGACACAGCAGGTCTCTTCCAGTTGTGTTCCTGCACTTTTTGAACAGAAAAGTTTTGATAGAAATTTTTTTAATCTTGGTATTCTTAGTTGAAATAATACTTTAAAATTATTTTATCAAACATTCAGATATCCTGTAACTGTATAAACAGTTTTCAAAAACAAACCCCAGAATTCTGAATACTTTTGTTTGATAATGTCCATGTAATTGGTGTAACATCATATACCTGTCATATTCAATCTATATTCAGCCAGTAAATCATGGCTATATTTCATATTCAGTCATCCAGAAAAGCAGCATGTTGTATCAAATGTGCAACCTGCTGATATATCACAATAGGCACACTTTAAATAAAAATGTACCTTTGCTTTCAGAATTGATTTAACATTCTGCCTCATGTTTTTGAGATCTGTTGAATCTCATAAATAAAGACAGAACAGCTCTTCATATATTATTTGTTCTGTGTGCAATTTATGTTTTGGAAATTTATTATATTGATTTAGGAAAAGGAAATTACTATGATAGGGTTTAAGTATTTTAACATTATAGATGTTACTACTTCTTGAAAGAAGATTGGATTCTGATGTATGAAATGTACAATGCTATTTAGCTGTGGAACTGAATTCCACATAATGTGGTGTGTGCTAAGCTTTTACTGCTCCCTGCATCCCTTCTTAAGTCCACTCACAAAGGAGAAAAATAAAATGTTCTTCAAAAATGGTTTATTTGTCGGTTTTTATGGGTTTTGAATTTTTTTGTTCGTTTGTTTTCTGTTTCCCTGTTTTTCTTTTGGTCACCTGCTGTACATGTGGGAGTGGAAGCATGTGGTCTTTATGGCAAGTTTTGCTGTTTAAATTCCAATTTATTTCTTTTTCTGTTTCATCTACTTAATGGAGTTGAATTTGGGGCATGAGAACTGGGGCAATACTACCGAATTCTAACAAACTTTTTTAAAAGGAACGATTATAGTAGTTGAGTTCCTTCTTGTACTTTTTTACCACAGTTATTTTCCTGTTTTTAGAAGTTTACAGCAGGCACTAAAAATGAGATGTGTGTTACTTCTTCTGAGATAGTTCAAAGCAGTCTGGTAGTAGGGCTTTTTTATTCTTCTGTTCCCATTTTCCCTGCAGTCAAGTCATCTTTTAGTAAAAAAAAAAAAGATAGGAAAATAGTCTTGTGTATTTTTGAAACAAGCTTTCTTTTGCTGAGTGCAGAAAGGCTCTTGTCATAATTGCAGTCTAGAGTTGAAATATGTCTTGATTATAGTGCACTTTGCATAAGATAGAATATAAAATGTTCTTTATATGTAAGCAGTTCTCTTTATTATGACAGCAAGGGCTGATACCTGTTTTCTGCACTTCTGTTTGATCTTTATCTTAAAACGTGATTTTATCTTTTACTGTCCTGTTAATAAATAAAAAAATCTGGTTTTATAGCAGAGCTTTTAGAGAGAATGCCAGTGATCTTGAGCCAACCTATGCTGTTAGGAGAGCTCCAATATCTAGTTTACTCTGTGTTCAAAAGGGTTGACAAACATCAGCTGTCCATGTACTGTTTGGTGTTTTATTGCCTTGCTTTTGTCATTCTTCTATGACTGCCTCAAAAAAGTTAAGTGTATATGTTTCTGGAGTAGACATAGGAATACTTATCAGCCTGAGAAAATTTATTCATCACTCTGTCTCCTTGTAATTTTATTTTAAGAATTATTTGATTTTTTTTTCCCAATGATCAATTTATCTAGAAAATAAATCAGTTGGTTTTAATCTGCACTTATACTGAGGATTTGCTGGCATCTTGAAACATGTGATTGAAACTTAAAATCCTTTTGTTCTGTCACTGATCCTCGTCCAAGAGGTTTAACCATATCTCAGTAAAAGGCAGGGTTTTTTCCACAGTTGTATCAAATTTTGATAACTTTGTCACTTTGGTTGAAGGGATCCAGTCTAAGTCACAGAATCCCTTTGAGTGATGCCACCATGTTTAAAAATCTGAGGCTTAGGGTAAAATTCAAATAAAAATATAGAACATCATATGAGAACATTCCTGTTTAGGGAATTGATAGAGCTTGAATAAGCAGTAGGAAATTAGTTTTTGGACTTTGGGTCCCTGGCCAGTCTTCATCCATCTTCTCTGTGAATCTGTAATGCATGGTGCTGTGGTATACATATAAGTATGGATTTCTCTCCGTTTTGATACAGACATACTGAATTTCTTTTCTCCTTGATATACATTCCCTTTACACTTCGATTATAAGCTGCCATTATGACCAATAGAAATCTAGCCTTTATAGTCAATAGTGTCTAGAGAATGTTTTATTTAATGAGCCTCCAGGGCAAATGGAATTGCTCCCCAGACTCCTGATTGCACTGACCACCATTGATAATAATGGGAGGTGTCTGGATTTAGATGTCTGGAGTGGAATCTTGTTTCCGCAGGTGCGGTTAGTTACTATTCTACTTCTGTTTAACTTTCTTAGTCATCAAAATAAAAATAGACAGAGGACCCCCGTGCGCCCCAAAAAACACAATCTCCCCCCATCAAAACAAGCCACTAATTGTCCCATCAGTTCTTCCTCCCTGCTTCTGGTGCACCTCCTCACTGGCAGAGCATGGGAAACTGAGAAGTCCTTGACTCAGAGTAAGCACTAATTATAAACAACCAAAACATCAGTGTGTTAACAACATCATTCTCATACTAAATACAAAACATAGCACCATACCAGGTATTCAAAAGAAAATTAACTTTATCCCATCTGAAACCATCAGAATAATTTAGATACAGAAAGAAATATTGCAATGTTTTGAAGTAGCTAATAAAATCTTTTGTAGGTGACCAAGCATCCTCCTAAGAAAAATCAAGTTGTTACAGAGACAGCTTTAAGACATGTTATGCTGATAATTTGATGCGGTGTCTTGAGGCAGAAGACAGCCTGCTGTGGTTTATGTTTTACTTTTCCTGGTTCAAAGTCTTGGTGCATGTAAGTGTGTGAAGAAATCGTGTACATAAATTGTATATTTAGCTAAATTATACTAAGGCAAGCTTAGACTGCTGTAAAAAACAGCCTACGGTATCAGAAAATTGCTAGTTCATCGGCCACACACTTTATGCTCATGTGGGTAGTATACAAGGTGTTTGATCCAAAACATTTCTGATGTTCTTATGGTAGATGAAACCATCTCCAAGGCTAGGTGGTTCTTGCCTCATGTAGTTTGGAAATCCTGGAACTGGAGGGGAAAAGGTTTTTTATACTGCTGTGAATTGGTCTGTGCTGACTGCTACACAATCTAGTAGTTTTCCAGCTCGGTTTTAGATTGTCTCTGATCTGTACCTTTGAGGTAGAAATTGGGCTACAGGATGGCAATTTAGGACAATTTTTTGTCGTTGGCAGATAGAGAAGCATTTATTTGTGCTCCTAAATACTACTGTGCTTGCAGAAAGATAATCTTCAGTTGAGGTTATATTAAGAATGAACTTAAAGAAAGAAAAATTGCTTGGATAAAGATGTGCCAACTAAGCAGTGTCAACAGTAATGATTTGAGTGACTGCCTGGGAAATGGATGAACGAGAGAACCAATTATTTCAGCAGATACACGACTGTGTGTGATAAATTTATGAATTTGAATCTGTTATCTATACAAACTCAACAATTTTAGACAGGAAATTACCCAATGACTGTTTAAAAAAAAAGAGGTGTTAAGCCATTACTTCTTTGAATTTTGCAGACTTGGAAATAATCAGGTGGTCAGCCAAGAAGCTAGACAAAGTTAGTGCACCATTTTGCTTGGTTGATAGACTTTAAATAAATAAATTCCCAGCACTGTAAGGAATAGATACATAAAATTTAAATGAATATATAAAAGTAGTTTTAACTGAAACATGAAAGTTTTGTGGAAGTGTGAACCTGAGCATACAGGGCTTGCAAGACCTGTCAGCAAATTATTTTGCATCCTAATATGCATGCCCAATATCAAATTTGATAACAAATTTTATGGGGCACCTAGTTCTATTTACAGATACTAATCTGCAAATATGGCAAGTGATAAAAGGAAAGTAACTGTCAGTGATGACATGATGCCTGTTGTTCAGTGGCTGGAGTGCCTGGGGAATGTAATTTTTTGTAGTTCTCTTTTGAAAGTGTATTCTGTTATGTCAAACTGATAATTATGGGGCAGACATGACCCATGCTTTCCTGCTTTGTCCACTGAAAACTTTCCTTCAAAGGAGAACGCACACCTGCCAAGTGGTCCATCCGAGGTACATCCTCACTCCATATCTAAAGATCTTGTATGCGTTTATATGATCAGAACTTGTTGAAAATAGGTTTTCCTAAAGTTCCTATCTGTAACATGGTATTCTGGTATTAGGCTATACCAGTTGCAGATTTATAGCTTTTAGATATCTGTATCTGTATCTATCAATTTTTATTTATACTGTAATTTATAACTTGTATATTTTCTAGTGAAGGCTATCAGTACACTACGTGTGTCTTAACTAACATTTTTTAGACAAATTATTCTGCATTGCCCTGATCCTCATGTGAATGTACCACATAAGAGCAAAATGTAAGTTCCTTGCTACAGTACACTTATTTATACTGAGTCAACTGTCTCCCAAGCTTCCTTGATTCTGGCTTTGGACTACAGGTTTTGTCCCACTTGACGGTATTAAGAGCTTTGTTTCTTATAGGGAGAAGTTGTCTAAGAAAGCCTCAGTGTCACCAGGATACCCAGTATCATCTTTAGTATATTCAGTATCATAAAATGGACATGTCGGTTCATTACAGCAAACACTGGTGCATAAAACATCAGAACTACCCATCTGGTCTGAAGTGCTCTGCTGATGACATCACGGCCATCCTACAGCCATGCCTGAAGGAAAGAGGAGTCCTTGAAAGACTTTATCATCAGTGATCAAGTTAAAGCTTGGGGAGTTGACTTGCGGTTTTTTAAAACAAAAATTCACACTGCTGCTAATGCCTGGACTTGCACGTTCCAAGATCCAAGTGACAATTTTTGATAGGGCTGCCTTTGCCTTAGCTTCTTGGCTTCAGTGTGAATCAGTTCATTGCTTAAATGAGATATATTTCTTGATCTCTTTCCCCCTTGCCAAAGCCATGGCCCATTCACCTCACACATAAATTATAAATGTGTTGCAGATTTTACAAGGCTCAGAGAGTTAAATAGAGGCAAAGTAAGTGAGATAGTCTTGATGTGGGCCATACAGTTAAAAGAGTTGCAGAGAATCCTTTCTGTCAAGTGTGACCAGCAGTAGGTGATCTCAATAATGTCATGATCTTGCTTCAATATTACTGTTTCATAGTAACTTTGGCAGTTTCTGTTGATATTTATCACAGACGATGGTGGGATGAGCAGAACATACCCAACTTTTGGATGAATCATTTTTTGGTTTTCTGTTCTTTTGTTTTCATCTCAATGGAAACTGTCACACAGAGTACAGGGAAATGTACTTGCTCCTGCAGCATAATTACTGTTGAGCAAGTTCATATCAGGGTTCAATAAGACCCTCAAAAGTTCTTATAAAAATCACCAAAATATTTTGCTCATATTTCAAATGACTTAATTTGAGTTTGACCTTTTACAGGTTGTTGTCATAATGCCTTTTTAGTAGATAGCAGTTGAAATAGATGGTAATAGTAGTTTTACAGGTTTTTAAGATGTTTTTCTAAAATAGTTTAAAACCAAGCAATTTATAAGCTGTTAGAATGACCCTGCAAACACTTATGTGCATGACATGTGCTGTGTATAATTTATCTTGTTCAAGGAACTTTAATTGAACCACTTCAATTTGGGGCGTTAGAATAAATAGGAAGGAACAGATCTCTCTGCCTTCTTGTCTCTGCAGATTTCAAACATGTCTAATTTTACCTTGATGCTTTTTCTAGCAAAAGGGGTTGCTCCTTGTGGGTTTTTTTTTCCTTTATGCACATCCTAGAGTAATGGTATTAGGAAAGAATGAGGCTGACCGTGGAGTTCATTCCCCAGTGTACAAAGAAGGCTGTTCTGCAGGATGTGTTTTCTGTAATGAAATGCCACAATTCATGGTTTCTTCCCGCTGAGGATGACCACACAGCCTGTCAGATGTTGGCCCTGCTAAAATCCCGTTTCCTTGATCAATGATAAGAAAAGCTGAATCACAAGGATGAGAGAGCTCTCAGTGAAGCATCTAACTGCACATGTGCCATCTTGCACCATGTAGCTGTGTTATTCTCTGCCATCTGCCACTGCAAAAACTCTTGAGAACCAAACAGGATTACAAGAAAGCAATGAGAAAAAATCCAACCTGTCCCAAGGCTGTGTTGTTATTATGTAGCTGTTGTTTCTATTTACTGCAAGAGCTGCTTCTCAGCACAAAGTAATGAGTTAAGTACTGCAAGTAATTTCTGTGGGCATTAAGGCAAGTGATGTGAAAAGTACAGCTCAAGATTTTTGTATACAGAACTGTTAAAGAGGGGTGTTAATTTTCTAGGAAACTAAGCAGTACATCCTGAAGCATTCACGATTTGCTTTGCCCTTGAAAAAAATAATTTAGTCTAACTTAATTGCTTGCTCAAATATCCTTTGTTAAGAAGATGAAATGTGCTTTAATTCATCTTTTGAAAAGGAGGAAAGATTCCAGAGCTTCTGGGGAGAAGAATAGGTGGCTACAGGATCACAGATTCCATCTTCAGTTTAACAGGTTCATGCAGAGATTGGAAATATCAATGCACACATCTTTGTATTTGATCTTTGCTGTTTTTCAGGAGTAACCAGTCCATTTGCAGCTCCAACAGGGGCAGCAGCAGGACTTGGCCAGCAGCTGCTGGTGCCCTGTGAAGGGGTGGGGAGCTGTTCCCTGGCCCTTCCGAGTGTGTGCACACACCTAGCGAATTCTTTCTAATGACGGGGTAGCAATCCCGACTCTGTTGCCAGAAAAAGTAGTATTCATTTGCTATTCAGCCAACCAGTTCTTTTATCTCCTGAGCAGAAAGGTTGACTAGATAGGAAGGAGTATTCCCACCTGCTTGATCCTGCCTGTGGCTATGCTGGAAAACAAAATGCTGTTTTCTCCCTTTTTTCTTCCCCTTCCTGCTTTTTAAAAACTCTTTTAAAGTCACTTTGTCAAATGCACAGTATGGATTAATTAGTCAATGTTTGTTCAGAGCTTTGGATGTCTTAAGCCTTATTAGGGATGTGTGCTGAATTTTAGTCGTCTTCATGCATTGACCTGATTATGAGCAGCATCTTGATGGAGAAGGTTTTTTTTTACTGTTTGAGTCAGGCGCAATTTAGGATTTTATTCTCAAAGTTTGTGTATATTTTTATATATATTTATCATGTATATTTGCGTATTATATTATAGAGTTTCAAGTAACTATATTTCCAAAAACACTGAAGTGTTTTATATGAAGAAAAATACATTTATGTTTCTGTTTTGTTTTTGTCATCTTTAGGCCAGTCAAAAGATTTCATAGGTATATGAATATTCTGAAGTACTGTTTGGACATCCACAGGCCAAATAGGGAACTACTTTTATCTGTAGAAATGAGAATATCCTTGCAGTAGTAGTGTTAGCAGTTGTAGGTTTGAATGATTTTTCTCAGTATATTACATTGTCTTCTATTAGTAAAATACCAAAGAGTAAAAAAGTCAGAGTAAAAAATTAAAGTGGTTTTTGAGAAGAAAACTTAAATTCTTATGGGAATTGTCTATATTTAGATGCAGAATTTAAGATAAATGCTATAATTTTGAATTGAGCAAGAGCAGAGTTGTTCCTTTTATGTACTGTCATAGCTCTTTTTTGATTTGAGGTGAAGAGAGACTGAAGAGATGTAATTCTAAATATGATGCTTCATTATTTTATCATATTTGTGGTTTTTAGAACTGGAAGTATGGTATTTGAACAAATGTTGATGTCTTCTAGTAGCTAATGCAATTGAATGGAATCTGTATGTTAAGTAATCTGATTCTACTACAGATTTTATGTCACCTACTAGCACGTAAAGAATGACGTGAACTCATGTAATTGAATGGTCTCCATAGGACTTACCTAAAATGATATATTGGTAACTTTGTGCTCAGCTGTCAAATAAATGTTTGATTACATCTCTATTACTTTAGAAGATTTCATTTTATTGGAGGAGTTGATAGTCTGTTGGTAGACAAAAGAGAAAAACTTTTTTTATACAAGCAAAATATACTTAATTTTAGAATCTGAAGAATTGAACTTCAGTGCTGAAGCAAAGTATAGGTGTAGCATTATACCTTGGGAGAACAAGAATGTGAACCTGAGTAAAGAAATATGTCTTTCTAATTTTTTTTCCCTGATCAGGCAATCAATTTATGGACATTTGTGAAAGATTTTAAATTACCATGTTTTCTCCATTTACTAATATTGTGGGGTTCAAAATTTTGATCTTTATTTCATCTTTTCTTTAAAGCCGTTACAGAATCAGCTGAAAAGACCTTAAATCAATGCAGTTACTTCCTTCTCTTGTGATGTGTCTGTAAAACACGTATATGTACAAATTCATGTTCATGTAATATAAAACCCAAAGTAGCAACAAGCAAATAGGTTTTTATTTTCCTCAGTCTGAGTATGTTTGGAAAATTAATTTTGTTATTCAATATTTCTATTTGCAGAGCAGATAGAATTACTGACCCAATAGGTAAGAATTTATTCTTCTGTTTTTATTCAGTTTGACAAAGGATATGCTTACAGCATTCGCCACAACTATGGGAAAGAAGGAAAGAGGACTGATTATACCCCATACAGCTGCATGAAGATTATCATGTCCAATCCACCAAGTCAAGGGGATTATCATGGTGAGTTCCTTAAGGGGAAAAACCCCAAGTGTTTACAAACAGCGGAATCCTTTGGCTAAAGAAGTTATTCCCTCCTCTGGTCTCTCAAATTATGTATTTATTTTCCAGACCATAGTGGTCTTGAACTGTTCTCTTTAGATCAGACTTGATAACTGCTTTTTTTGTATACATTGTGTCATGCAGTTCAAAGAGACTTTAAATGTGCAGATGCTTTAAGAAATGACCAGTTAGAGGTGTTCTGAAATATGCATTCAATCGTACAGGCTGTCTGAAATTTGCTAGGGTATTTTAAAAGCTTCACTGGCTTCACTGTTGGTCATGCTAGTACTAAGTCATTCATTCAGTTGTGTCTCAAAACTCACTCTGGGACAAAGAACTTCCACCGTTACTTAGGTGGTGGAACATTCTAAGGTACTTACAAAGTGATAATTTTACAACGGACTATGCTTGTAAAGACCATTTCTCTGTCATTACTTTTATTTTCTTGGTTTTTTTCCACAGCTATTAAATGTACCAAAGCTATCCTTGTTAGTAAGGAACTAACTTAAACTCTTTTCCTGTCAGTGAATGAGAATTGTGGCCTGTTTATGGTGGGATATTTTATGTGGCTCTTGAGCCTGTGGTGCCCTGATAACTCTGCAGTAGAGTAATTATTTAAAGAAAAAAAAAAAAGTAAGCAATTGTACACATGGGTAATTAACTTTCCTATTAATAAGCTGTTAGACAATTAGGAACAGCTTAGCTGGTCTCTTGAGTGCCTTACTGCACTAACTCCTGAGTAAACAGCCTTGTTTGTGAGCTTGCTAATTTTTTACTGTCAGGGTGTCCATTCCGCCACAGTGATCCCGAGCTACTGAAGCAAAAGCTGCAGTCATACAAGATCCCTCCCAGTGGAATAACTCAGGTAAGGCATATTTTGCTTGACACTTTCATTAATAAGGCACTGCTTTTCAATTTTACTTCCTATTTCTGTAGGAATACCATATGCAATTTGTCAGTGTGTATTGTGAAATATTTCTTCTTATAAAAGGTTTATACCAGAATTTTGGCTTTCTGGCTGCAGTGCTCCCTCTGATGTGATGATTATTGTCACTGCCTCTTATTGTTTAATATTATGAGTAGGTTATTACTATAGTGGATACAATCAAGAATTTTTTTATATGTTGTTTTACTGCGCTGTGATTAGAAAAGAAGTTTGAATAAATCTGGCACTGTTTTAGTGAATTTATTTTATTCTTGCAGTGACTTTTGGATGACTACTATGTAGTCTACACAAATGTAATTCTTTTCTATAATAAACTTCTAAAACCCATACATTCGTCATTATCTGTTCTGCTGACTTCCTCTGAACAACAAAAGCACATAAAACACCTAATGAAATTAGGCAGAAATTTTTATCAGCTTTTAAAAAATGTAAACCGAAATTGAAAAAATAGCAAAAACAGTGTAGGAATTGGAACTTTGAGATGTGTCCTGAAGAACTGTGACTCCCCCTGTTCACTCAGGCAGGAGCTTAAGGCAGTAAGAGGCTGTTATCATTTTCACTGAAGGAAGATGTACTGGTGAGATTTAAGCTGAGATCAAACAGTTCTGTATATTAACTGCATAGAACCTGCTTTAGGTCCATAGGAAAAACCGGATTGAAGCTGTCTCTAGTTCATGTGGAATGTCACCACTGCTTGTCAGGCATCAACGAACTATTGTGCTAGGTAGAAAAGAATGTGGAAGTTCCACTTAAAGTAGTCTCCCTTGGAAGGATTAATTAAGATAGAAATTAAAAGAGAATAGTTTTAAAGAGTTTATTGTTCACTTACAGTAATTCTTGACAAATCCTTGAAGTACCCGTATTTTTTCCAAGAATGTTTTTTCCTTTCTCTTTTTTTTCCCCTATTTTCTCCTGGTTCATATCACTGAGCATCTATATATCTGACAGGCCCTAGAGATACTATCCTTTGGCTTTTTTTCCTTACATATGCATCAAGAATTGATGCTGGTCTGGGATTTTTATCCTGCTAATCATTGGAAAGGTCGGTGAGGATTTACTGGCTTAGATGCCTTGCTATATGTGTGGGTAGGATTTAGTAGAGGTTATATCTTCAGCAAATGTGTATGTGTTTAGGATATTTTTTTTTTTGTAAAGTAGAATCTGGATTCACTAGGAGTCTTACATTTTCTTATCAAAAGTGACTANTTGCACACTAAGGCAGTGTCTTTATATTTAATGTAGTTCCTTATTTAATGTCAATTGGGGTTTTATTTTTGTGTATGTGTTTTAAGATCTTTTCTTTTTTGTAAAGTAGAATTTAGATTCACTAGGAGTCTGACATTTTCTTATCAAAAGTGACTAAGAAAAACTGTCTGCAGAAACATCTTTTTTTGCTCAGAAAGGGAAGTTGTCCTGTCCATGACTTTTGTGGTGTTTAAGTGTGATTAGGATAAAGGGCTCTTCAGTGTCCACTCCTAGTGTTAAACCAAAAAACCCATGCAACAATACACCCTACATGCAAACCTAATAAAAGTAAAATAAAATGGTGGCTGTGCCTGGGTTCTCAGAAATTAATCTTTTGCATCAGTCTTTGAGGTAGCCATTAGGAGAAGAGGAAGAAAATTAGTTCACATCTGTCTCCAAGTTGTCATTATTGCTGCCCTTCCTTGTTGCTCTGTTTGCATGGTCCAGTAATGTTTGTGTGACTAAAAATAGTTCAGGATCCTTCAGTCCAGACCGTGGCTTTTAGGAGTCTTCTCTGATGCTGATGACAGTTGCTGAGTATCAGAAATGTTTTTCTTCCTTTAGCTCTGTGAATAGATATTAGGGTGGATGGTTTACAAATCTTTCAGTGCTCTAGTGTAACTGCATTTCCAGTAGCTTGGTCTCAAAATTGACATTCACTCAACCCGTACTCTTCGACTCTTAGACTTCCTCTTAACTCCAGGTCCAATGAGAGCTCCCTTACAAACTGGTAGACACCTATTTTTAATGAATGGTTCAAAGCTTGACCTTTTAGCTATGTATTTTAATAAATGGTATGTTTTTTCTGGGGCGTAGGACCTCTTATGCTTGTTCCTTGCTCTGTTCCAAAATTCTGGGAATGATGCATAATTTTTCAAACATTATTTTGAATTTAGCTATGCACTTATCAATTGGTCCCCCACTGGGATTTGCATCTTTTGGTTTAGAGTACTCACATGTCTTCTCTCCAAGCCCACAAACAAGCCCCTTCCTTGTCTTTGAAGCTTGTTCCTCATGGCTGTTACGTGAGCCACGGTGTGGGCTGGTGTCCAGCCCTAGGGCTGTGGTTTACCCAGCATGCTCAGTTTTCTAGTGTTGTTCTCAGCCTTCTGTTTCTAGGGCTGTCCATACTCTTGTCATGCGCTCTTTCCTTTAAGGTTCATAAGAGTTCCTGAGTTTTTCCAATACAGATAAAGCATTTGACCAGTGTGTGGTAGGAACAAACCCCATCCTAAAGGGCTTTCTGCAAGACTAGGCGTGAAAAGGGAAAGCTGGACCTTGTGATGATGGTACAGAGCAAATACTGGCAGACCTCACGTGACTTCAGTAGTCAGTATGAGCATCAGACTGCTTCATTGCATTCATTCTGTAGTACTGTCAGTAATGAAAAAAGTGATCAAAGCATTTGAATATGTGAATCTGCTTGCTACGGAGTATCTGGATCCAACCTGTTGTTCCAGTCTAGATTTTCTGAGGCTGTATCTTGTCTAGGATTGTATTTGCTGAAGTAATCGTCTCAAAGTAATGCAGCAGGTGACTTACAGGTCTTGCCTAGTTTTCATAGTGCTTAAAGCAGAGAACTAATCCTGAGGTTTATTCCAAGAACTGAATTATTTAACTTGTATTTATTTCCCATTTTCCTTAGGTTAGTCGATATCTTTATTTGTGATAGTAGCTTTATTTTTGTTTTAAAAATGCTTCTTGGAGAGAGAAACGTTAGCTGATCATCTAATATGTGAAATGTGTAAGTGCATAGCATTTGAATTTATAGTATATAAGTTTTCATTTCTATCTCTGGTATACTGCTAATTAGGTAAAATCTTAAAGAAATCAGGTTTGATAACAGCTAATCTATTCGAAGAATATAAAGATTAAAGTATATGTTAAGATATGTTTTTACATATGAGACACTGAACAAGAGCATGTAGTGACAGGACAAGGGGGAATGATTTCAAACTGAAAGAGAGGAGGTTTAGATGAGATTTAAGGAAGAAACTATTTACTGTGAGGGTGGTGAGGCACTGGAACAGGTTGTCCAGAGAAGTTGTAGGTGTCCCATCCCTGGAAGCGTTCAAGGCTGGGTTGGATGGGACATTGAGCAATCTGGTCTGCTGAAAAGTGTCTCCATCCATGGTGGATTGGCAGGTGGGTTGGAACTAGATGATCTTTAAGGTCCCTTCCAACTCAAACCATTTTATGGTTCTGTGATAAATACATCTGTTGTGATGCTGTACTAAATGCACTGTAATGTGTTGCTGGCACATCTTACATATGGGGAGATAGAAATGATAGGCTTTGAATTAGTTATTTCAAAATATCTATTATTTGTTTCAGAAAGTTTTCTTGGAGAAATTACCTTTTTTCCCAAATCATGATAATCATAATAGCAAAAGCAAAAAGTAGTAAAAATTTCTGGTTCTACAAAGAGGAGAAACAGATAGTCTAGACTAGTTATTTTTGCTTTTCTATTAGGAGTGAAAGCATTTCTTTAGGGAAAAATACTTATGTTGATGAACAGCAGATAACTTCAGAAGAAGGCTTGTTCTTTCTAGTAGAAATTTTGCTAAATTTAAAAATATTTTTTTTCCCTATAACTGGCTTAAATTAAAAGTTTTGATTAAGTCACTCACTGAACTTTGGATAATATTCCTCAACAGATTTAGTGTTTTGGTGGGTTGTAGATTCTTCACAGAGATGGAAATAAATAAGCCAGTCTGTGCCTAGGCCTCTGCTATGGATATACGTTTCTATGAATGAAAAAAATCCCATCAAAACACCAAACAAAAAACTGCCAAACCTGCAAAAAAACCCACCACAAGACCACCACAGTGAAAAAACCCCTCACACTCTCCCTGTTGATCTAATATTTAAAAAGTTTTAGATTATTGCTGTCTGTAAAAATATTTTCCTTGCAGCTACAGAAACTTTCCAGGGAAGGTTAGAAATTAGTCATACGTAACTGAGTCTATGGTAGAAAGATTTTCGTGATAAGTTAACTCTGCAGTGTAAAAAAACACAAACTAACTCAGGGAAAGTTGAAAATAACAGTGGATAATTACAGAGCCCCAATTATCCTGCTATGCAACATCTTTACTTTGAGTGCTGAGGATCTATAAAAGCAGGTGGCTGCATACAGCTGCCAAACATCATCTCAGCCTCATTAGCAGTCAGCAGAGCAACATCAGAAAAGCAAGTTGCAGATGGCAGTGAAGAAAAAGGCACATAAGGACTAACAGGAAAAGTCCTTGAGTATGTACCTTTACTTACAAAATAAAGCAATGCAGTGTAAATGTCTTAATGTATGTAGAGGCAAAAGATTGCTGCTGGGAATTAAGCTTTGAGTGGAGGCCTGTTTCTGGGAAAAAATAGGGAAAAACAGCTGCAAGCCTGCTTTCATTATGGACACAAATCTAGTAGAAAAGATAGTATTTATTATGGATGGTAAATCTGTTTTATTTTAATAGAGGATTGTTAGTTTCTCTCACACAGAGAACTCCTTTCTAGCTGGGCTACATTCTACAGTCGTGTTTAACCTTTTTTGTTTCCTCTCTTAGCAACTTGTTCCCTGATGAAGCAGGTTAATCTGTTAAAGCTGTTCTGCTTTAAATATATTAAATGTGCCCCTTATTTCTCCTCCGTTTCACATGTGCAGAAGATGAACCTGGTCCCCCATGAGGTGGCCAGTTTAAACTTACATGTGTACTAACTATAAGGCTTACTCTTTGTCTGCCTTGTGGCTGCCACTCGGAATGAGTAGGAGCTGAATTATAACTGCTTTTTTTCTTTTTTTCTGGATGAGCAACAAATATTTGTCTGGCTTTTCTGGCCAACCACAACTTTTAATCAGAATTTAGCTTTTTCATCTCTGCTTGTCAAATTTGGCTGAAATTGGCCAACCATTCCAAGCTGGGGAGGTCACATGGGGTAAAGGAGCAGGAGTAAAATGATGACTACCAGTACAATCATGTACATTGATAAATTTAACAAACTGGATGAAACTCTCTGGAATGTTCTGGTGAGCATCTGTTCTCTGGAGCACTCTATCAGTGTCAGGAAGAGAAGTAGCATGAACACCCAGGTTCCAAAGTTCACTGGAGAATGCTGATATGGGTTCCTCTAACAGCTGTTTTGCAAGATATGTCTTCGTAGCAGAACTGCAGAAAAATCTGTGTGGTGACCTAATAGTAGCCTATGAGAGATGTGGTAGGGATTTTCAAGGGAGTGGGGCAGTAGTTCTGTGGTGAAACGTCAGTGTAGCTGGGCAATGAAGACTGAGATGTTGTGAAATAACATGGTTGCTCTATTAAGAATTAAAAGCCACCTCTGCGAACAGGACCCTTACAGCTTTCGTATGTCAGGGGCATGGATTCAGTGAAGTCCTCATCTCCACCTTAAAGGTGGGTCAAGTTTTTGCCAAGGGTGGGCTTGATTTCCAAACAGTTTGCTCAGAACTGGAATTTATTTGTAAGTGCCCCTTCATTCTGTTATCATCTGTGCAGTGTCAGTACCAGTGCCAATCCCTCATCTGATATCTGCCACTTGAAGTTACTATTTTCCTGCTGAACTGTCAGGGAAGATAGCAGCAACTTGATCTCTGATCCTCTCTGTTGTTGTGAATTAGTTAATTAAAAGCTAGCTTTGGTAGTCCTTGTCTTTTCTGCTTTTCAGGGTAGTTGAACAATGGCATCACTGATACAAAAGCATTTGTAACAAGCTGTGGAATGTCTCCTAGACTCTTAACTGATCCTCTCTTTCAAAAAGTTTGCTGAAGGTTTAAAAGAGCCTCGGTGCTTTTAATCTTTTGGGGTTTATACTAAGAATTTGTCCATATCTGAGTTTGTTTGCTCACCTAAAGTTCTGAGATTTAGAATGTATTTACACCTAAATTTAGAAAACTTTTTATTTATATAATTTTATTACATGTAATCTTTTTTAAACAAAGAAGAATTTTGAGAAAACCTTAATTATTTATGAACTAGATTGAATTAGCTGACTTATTTCAACTGGAAAATTCAGGTTAGACAGGTCTGAATGCTACAGAATATCATGAATGTTTCTTTTAACTAACCAACAGACAAATAGGTCTTCTGATAATTACTCCATATTAGGTGAAAAATACTTTTTACGAAAGTATATATATGTAACATGGTTAGCATTTTCTTTAAAATAGAGATGGCTCTTTTGCATGGCATAGATTGTATTATGTATATATGTGAGGAACAAAAGAGAAAATGTAAGGCAATATGAAATGGAAGTGCTGAGAATAGATGAGTTTTTTCAATCCTGAACTACTAATTTATTCAGTCAATTTCAAGGAGAGAGGAGGAAAAAAACCCAGAAATATATGTATGTACACAGGTAGTGCCAGATTTCAGACTTCATTGCCTAGTTGGCCTTGGCCTTGCTCTTTTATAGAACGTTTACCAGGAGGTGGCAAGAGGGATAGAAATGTAATCAGATGGGCTATTACAGAGAAATAATGGGACTAAATACTTTCCTGGCAGTGTGTTGCTGTTTTTATTCATTCAGCAAATGTAATTTATTTATATATCTGTCAATAAATACATGGCAGTATCCGATAATGAGTACAGCAGGAATTTAAGCTGTATATTGCTGTGTTTGACACAAAGGTCAACCTTGGGAAATGGCTTGAAATTAACATTTCTTGAAAACTATTTTTCCTTCCGCTGAGGCTATCTCTTAATTCCAGCAATTTTCTCTGTTTGATAAGCAGAGAGAGCATACATTTTGATTATATAAAGGAGGGGGGAGGTGATGAAACTTTAAAATATTTCAACCAGCATTGCATTCTGGTGATAAGAATGGGACTTTATGCAGCACAGAAGAGATTACCTGAAGTAGAATTGGAAAGCAAATTGTATTTACATAAGATGGCATGATTTTCCTAATATGTGTTCAAAACAGCCTATTCACTCACATATTCTGCTGAGCTTGACTAGAAATAGCTTCATTTCAAAAAGGACAAATCTGATTGAAGGTAAAATCATTACCCTCTCACAGATACTTGTCTAAAGGATTTGCATTAAATTTTCTTGATGAGAGCACAGTAGTATTTTACTGTGCATCTGCATGAACTGGTAATGTGGAAAATAAAAATACAAATCGTGTCCTTGATTGCTTCATGCTTCAACCACTTGAATGACTAGATTTATGTCTGCAATTATGGAAGAGATGTTGCAATATGATAGTCTGACAATAACTGTCACAATTATATTACCAAAATATAGATTCAACTTACTCTTGAAGTTAAGAGTATTGAAATTACATTTTAAGGGTTGGGTGTACCTTCCTGTGGCTTTATCTTGTTTTTAATGTAGCCAGGGCATTTTTAAATATTGTTGTTATTAGAAGGATTCACAGATGTCATGTGCTGCAAATGTCTGTGAGCTGTTGCACAAGGCTGTTGTGGAATTCCTTGTTGCTGAAAGTATCAGTAAGATGTGTGTGTGCTACTTGTGACTCTGTCACGTCTCTCTCCCTCCGTGTAGATCCTGGAGCTGGTGAAGGGCATGCATTACCAACTGGCCTGTCAGAAGTACTTCGAGTTGACGCATGATGTGAGTAGCTACTATTCTTTGTTCGGCTGTTATGCCCAGCGTTGTCTTTGCAGAAGGCCTTGGAACTCATGAATGAGGCCCAGAGACTATTTTCTGTTTGCACATCCAGCATTAGCTGTTTTGCCTTGTTAGTTTAATTTTCAGCAATTTGAAATACTCTTTTGTAATTTTCTGCATTTATGTATTGATTTTATTAATACCTTCAACATTACAAGATGTAAAATGTTATGCTATCTTTCTGAAAAGGTTAATGTTGTGGAATCTTACCTATTTCAAGCTATTTAACTTTTTCAGTATCCTACTTTTAATCAAATTTGTAGGCTTTAAAGCATTGCCAACTTTGATGTGTTTAGATACACCTTAAAAAATAAACAGAAAGGATGTAAAATCTCTTAATTTAATCTCCCAGCATTTGCATAGTTCCTATTGTTAATTTTTATTTGCTATTTTTTCACATTTGTAGTCATGTGTGATTATTTTTTAAATAATCTTCTTCTCAGAGCTTTCCCATTTGCTTAATTGTAAGCAAAGTTATCTTACAATTTTCCCCCAAAAATTTTAAGATAAAAAATGGCCACACTTCATCTCCTGTGTGATTTCTGGATTCATTGCACTGGTTCAAGATTCCTTGTCATAAAAAAAACCCCAGTGAAGCCCAGCTGTTCTTACAGCTTTGTTCTCGTCACAAACCAAAAAATGGCAACATCCCTTTCAAACAGCAGACTATGGAACAGCCTCACTAAGGATATGGATGAGGATTAGATAACCCACCCAGAGGCATTTACCACTGATTTTTTTGTTCTTACTGGTTTTCACAATTGATTTAAGTGGAACTGTTTGTCTTCACATCTTTCCAGCAGTCATATGTATGAATTTATAGCAAAGGTGTACCCTGAGCCTGTCTCCAGTGCTGTTTCGGCAGCTGTATTTTGAGAGGAACACTTAGTCTTACAGTCTTAGAAAATGTGAAAACAAGTCTAATAATCTGTAAGGAAATTCAAAGAATGTACAATTTTAAATTTAGGTAACAATCGCTCTGTATAAGCTCATGTCAGTAGAAATAATATTTTCCCAAGATGACTATAGACCCCAAGGTCAACATTCATCAAAAGGTAAATCAGTACTGTGTATTTTAGGAAAGCTGTCTTTCCATTCTTCTACAGGAAATTCCAGGAAAGCATTATTTTTTATCAATTTTGTGGTAATAAAAATATCTGTCTTTGCTGCTTGCACTCACGATCATCTTTCTGCTTTGCTCTTGATATCATTTCAGTGAGAGGAAGCAGAATACACAGACACTGTAGTTTGAATGGCACATGCTTATGATGGCAAATTTTTAACATAATTGGATTGCTTGGACTGATTTTTCTATTCTACAACTATATGCTTTATTAATTTTTAATTTTTTCTAGGGGGTGGTAAAAGATGTGTCTTGAAGTTGTTGACCTTTGTTTTCAATCAAACTTTTGCTTTCCTGTATATCACTAGCAGAGTTTTTCAGTGAAGGAAATTTCAGAAGAATCAATTAGCATAACATTCATTGATTGTTTCTTTGAGCAGGGGAACAATCTTAAGTAAAATTTTCATAGAAATAGTGGACTTGATCACATGGAGAATTTTAACTTACGTTGTGTAAAAATTTTACGAAGAAAGTGTTTGATACTGTTGATGTTGCCTGCAATTCTTAAAAGTTAAGGTGTGTATGTGAGTTAGATTGACTATGAATGACTTTGTAACAGAGATTTGTTTAAGATTTTATTTCTCTGAGTTCACAGGGTCAGTTTCAGTAGTCTAGTGCTTGGCACTAAGACTATGCTAATACATGCAGCTGGACTAGAGTGAGAATGTTTAGATATATATTTTTGGGGGGTGGGTGATGGGGGTCGTGTCCTTGCACTTCAGTGCTACTGGTTCAAATAGCACGGGCTAACAAAAAGCTGATGCTCTGTGTACTCTGTGTAACCTGGGCTTATTAACTTAATGCTACACCTCTCCTGAGCTTTGGTTTCACTATTTCACAGCCACAGAACAAAAGCAGACATAATTTGTGTGGTCCAGTGCATTGTCTTCAGGCAGGAACTAATATACATGTAGGCAATTCATTAACTCTTCAGTAATGTGAGAAAGTAAAGCTGTAGCACCATGATTGCTCCACGTGGTTTTTCTGTAATATCAGCTGTAGCATTATCAGCTGTAATTTTAAAAATTCGTGGTTAAACCCCAAAGATGTTACATCTGCAAAATGATTATTTCAGGATTTTCAAAACACTATTTGCTATAACAGGAATACTAAACTGGAATTTGTATGAGAGCCAGTGTGTGCAAAATGTGCTGAATCCAAAAAAAAGTCTTGTGTTAGTATGTTAGGATCACCTACTTAGATGGATTATACAGTTGTGTTTGAAGTGACAGGTCTTTTTGCCTGGTTAAAAGCTTAAAGTTTTAAAGCTTTTGCATGTTAAAAGCTTAAAGTTTTGACTGCACAGAAAGTATATTTTTCTCTGGGTATGGTAGATTCCAGATAGATTTACAGGTGTGAACTACTTTCTCTATTTCTGGTAGTAAGTCTCAGCTAACTTACAACTAAGTTAATGATGGAGCTTTTAAAATTAATGTGCTTTTTTATCTATATTACTTAAAAACATTGAAAAAATTACATAAAGTAATAGAGCAGTCTAATGTAAAAAAGGCTTCCATTTTTGTGTTCAAATTTCTTGTGAATTTCCAGCCAGAGCAGAATATTTTATTCAGAGAAATGCTCACTGAACCATGTTGAAGATTACAGAGAACAGAATTCTGTCTATGTCACTATATCACAAATGAGGATGACGAACAAATCTTCCCCTTTGTCTTTTTAGGCTCTCACAAAAATGTGATGGTTTGAATGGGTGGAATTCTTTTAATTAGGAGATATCTAAGCTTCATCTGGTAGATTTTTATTTTAGTAGCATTCAAGTTTGAAAAGGAAAAATGATACGTGGAATCATACAACAGTTTTAACTAAAAACCTGTAAATAGCTTTTAAGAACCCACAAATTAAGACCTACAAATACCATCAATCACCTCTGAAAACATGGTTATAGGCTCCATTCATACAATGAGCTGCTTCTACATCTTATTCCAGTCTGCTGGGGAGAGAAGAGTTTAGAATAAAATTAAGAGTTACAAAGTGACTCTTAACTTGGTCTGAAGAGAACTGAGATTTTAAGGTTAAAAAAACAGAGCTAATTAAGAGCTTCTACTAGGAAAGGCATTTTTCACTATATCACTTCTTTTTAAGCCTTTTTCATGTAAAGAAGTAATTTAGTTCCCATGTAATGAAAATTGGAGCATGGATGAAAAGCTGGCTGGATGAAACTCATCCAGATAAGACTAAAATGAAATTCAGTGATGACTTTGGGCTAGGTTTTTTGGTTTTTTTTCTTTATGGCTTTGAGTACCAAATTAGAGTGCTAGGACTGTTACTTACTTCTAAGATTTTTCAAGCAAGGTCACTGACTACAGTTGCTAATTCGTGTCTGAATTAGATTTTGTTATCCATGTCGCCATTTTCTAATGGAGCTAAGCTAGGCAGTGGTAATGCATTTAATCAGGGTTCCATTTGGAGCACACACTGATCCTCTGCTTTATGATTATTCACAAGCGGCTGAAATATAAATTGATGGGGTTTGGCATATTAAATTAGCCACAGTATGTCCTCAGGAGACTGTGTGTGTGCAGAGTTGCTGATTATGCCTGAATTGGCCCCTCCCTTCTGGGAAAAAAGGAATATAGAGGGAGCAGAAATTTACTGGTACGTGACTCTTAGTCTTTCATGGTTTGTTGTACCCCATGTTTGGTAAGTCTTCGAATGTATTTTAAGAGCAGTACTTTACTTAAAACGTTGCTGGAATTCACATGAACTGACAGGCAGATGAAAGGTGCAGGTTGCCTTGAATAGGTGAAAGCACCTTTTAAAGTAAGCATTTCTAACTTCTGAGCCTCCCAAAGGAGATGCAAAGGTTATAACTCTGGTTTGTGGTGAATACATCAGAATAGCTTCCTTTTAAAGCTGAAAGCTTTGTTGATTTGAAATATTTGATGAGCATTAATTGAATGTTCATTTATCAATAATTGCAGAGCTGAAAGAATGCACCTGCTAAGTAAAAAGTAGTAATACAAATATGCTGCAGCTTATGCTAGTTCTCTGTATTCTTTTCCACTGAAGACTAAATGTTCCTGGGTACTGGTTCTGCATCTAGACTCAGGATGCTGATGGTGGCACTGATGGAGCAAAGATGAGCTTGATCTGTGGGGCTTCTGTCTTAGCCCTCTCCCTTGTAAATATTGCATTTGTGCCTGCTGGGGAAACCAGGGAAAGATGTGAACCTACTGGTTTCCATTTGCCATATTAAGATCTAGATTTATGCTGTGCAGTTGCTACAACTTCTAGTAGTATTTTCCACTTTCATTTGCACTCTAGACTTCTCTCACTCCCTCTTTTGGGTGGGGAAAGTCTGTTTTAAGATGTAGGTTCAATAGCCCTGCATCTCTAAAGAGATGCCACTTTACTTGTGTGTTTTTAGATGTTTTGGTGTGTTATTTTCCTTTACTGTAGTAAAGACAGTGTGAAATAATGTTTGAATATGCCAAAATTATTTTATTTCTACAATGAAGGAAGAAAATTTCTGATGAAACTAGATCTGTGTCACGCTAACATTTACTGAGACATTATTTACAAAGTGATGCCTTTTTCTTCAACAAAATTAGAACTTCTTAGATTGTTGATTTATTTGTTCTTGAATATGAAAAAGATTATTTTTAGAAGTAAGTGTAATAACTTGGTGTTCCTTTCCTTTTATGTACAGATTGATGACATTGGGTTTTCTTTGAATCATCCTAATCAGTACTTTACAGAGAGTCAGAAGCTATTAAGTGGTGGTAGAGAACTGAAGAAGGAATCCAATAACTCAGGAAACTTTCAACAAAAAAATAATAGTCAAGAAAGCATAATTTCAAGTTCTGCTCCCACCTCTTCAAATGCAACAGCTGATACAGAACTGGAAGGACTGGAAGCATACTTCACTGAAGACTAAGCAGCTCTGTTACTTGTGTGTTATTTGTGTTATTTCCTTCATTCTTTCCCTTCTCTAGCTGGATATGTTCCTATACTGAGAAATATGCACTTCACCACCTGGAAGACACAAGCATTTAGTGCTTTGAGTAGGCTGACAAAAAGAAAGACAAAAATATTAAAGATGTAATTGCATCCAGTATTTATTCTTACTGCTTTAGGAAGCTGTTTTATATGATGTGTTTAAGGATGGGAAATGAAACTTTCTTCACAATTATTAGGTAATTTTTTTGTCTGACTTAACCTTTTCTGGTTTTCTTCAAAATGTTAAAATATTTTTATCCCCTTTTGTGGTCACTTTCCTATGTATCATCTTAATAAAAAAATCTCAACGCAAAAGTTTTTTGTATTTTTTTTTTAGCTATACTGGGATGGTAATTAAGTAGGAGTTCTTACAATCAAAATTACCCTCTGGAGGAGTCTGTCTGTCTCTTCTATATGAGGAGCTGAGGGAAATCAGGTTCCTAATTTGTACCTTGACACTAAATTTAGAGAGCTGTTTTTGATGCTTGGAAGAGAACATAATCAGAGTTTAGACACCTGCATGTAAGAATGTAATAAAAAAAAAATATTCTACCAACTGACTCATGATGAAGAAGCTAAAAGCTTATCATATATTCCTTTTAAAGTTTCCTCAATGTCTGAGTGTGGCTGGAGCCTCCTGTGCCCTGCTAAGTTAAACAGCCATCTGAATGAAGCTTTGGGTCACCTAAATTCCACCCATTCTCCCAAAGCCCAGGTCACCCAGCATACAAACTGCTTTCAGTCCAGCAGCAACTATTGTGCACTGGGTGGGAGCTCCAAGCAGAGCTGCTATTTTCTAGCATGCTGTTTGGGTACTATCCCAGGGATTTAAAAGACCTCAATTTTATTTTACCTGATGCTTAAGGAGTTTCAAGACAACATTATGCCCTCGCTGGAGACTGACCTTGCTCTCAGTGCAGCCTGTAACCACATAAACCCAGTACTGTCATTGCCAGGGACTTGTACCAACTCTGTGAGGCCTTGGCATGAAGGCTCACTGACCTCCATTTCTCTGAGCTTGCCTTGCCCCGCCTGAAGTTTTGTTTTAGCTGTAACCTTGTGACTCAAATGACAGCCTAGCTTTGTACAGTTGTGTGCTGTGCTGCCTNTTTGTCTCTCAAATGACAGCCTAGCATTTCATTTCAGCCTAGTACAGTTGTGTGCTGTGCTGCCTATGTTTATAATGATTCTGATATATTTCTATGGCTAATGGCTAGGAAGTAATAAGTGATTATTTACAAATCATCCAAGTGCCAAGCACTGATCCTTAAACAAATACAACCTAAAGTGTTGTGCAAAACAAGTTTCTAGGGATAAGAGAAGAAAGAGTAAATATACAACACTATATATAAATAATTATTTGGCTGTAATGTGGAATTGTTGTACACTGAAGAAAGACTAGCAAGTACTATGTTTTTATATTGTGCAAGGTGGGTTCTAGAGAGAAGAAGGAAAGTCCCCACCATCAGCATCCTGCAACTCCTGAGTAATGTGGGACCCTGACTGTGTGATGTCAGTCTCAGAACCCCCAGAGGCCACAGAAAGGTGCATGCAGCACTAGAGAAAGGGATAGACACAAGAAAGACACAAGGGATAGACACAAGAAAGTGTGTGAGTAACTAATGGTATTATGTTAGAGGTTTTATTTATATTGTGTTAGAGGTTTTATTTTCTCAACAATAATTAGATGTTTTAGACTATTAAGACTGTGACTGGACTAAAGACGATTACTGTTAGGAGTTTGGTCTAACTGTAAATGGTTTCTCATATGTAGAGTGGATTTTTAAAGGGGCATAACTTGCACAGTGGTAGTGCAACAGTAGGCTTTAAAAATAACAGGTCATTTCTTGAGAAGAGGATTCACCAGGTTCACTGTTCCTTTTATCTTCCTTGAATTATTCCTTAGTTTATTTAGGGACTTTTCATGTGAACTACCAAACCTTTGACACCTTTGGATATCCTATATTCAAGGAGTTGTAGAGATCACTCTGGGCAAAGGGTCCGTGCCTGGGTCCTGCAGGGTGGTGGTTGTCCTGCAGACAACCTCAGACCTGCAGTGAGATTTATGTTCCTAAGTGAAACAGCTGGGAGAAGAATTATGTCATCAAGGCAGTGGATGCAGGTGGTGTTTCCCATCCAAGGGAAAATGTAATTTCTGGTTCAGCCCTAACCCTGCTCACATAGACATTAAACTTCCAGCTCTTCCTTTCTGAGCTTTGCGTCAGCTTTGAAATCTATGTTGGGAATGGGCTGTTTGTAAACTTATTCCATAATGGATTGCTACATTAGAATAAATGAATTTTTAGAAATTCAAGCATAAAATTTAAAAAAAAGTCTTGGTTACAATGATGAGAATATAACTATGCAAGTCCTCTGAACGAAAAATCTTAAACTGAAGTGCAAGAAACATAAGGATATGGGGCAAAGCCTTTGTGCTTTATTGCCTTGCTTCATTATTGCAGGTTTACATCACTTGACTGATAGTACTACAAATTGCTTTAAACTATATTTTATTTCCTTTTTTTAGTCAGGAGGACTATAATTAAATAGCAGAAAAATGTACAGATTGTAGCATACAGTTGCAAGCAACTAGCAAAGGACTGAAATTAATGCTTTTGTTGCTATTTGAAGAAAATGGCAATTTATTTTCGTATTTCACACATTTTGACCATTTTGAGTTTCCTTTGAAATCTGAATATTCTGGAATTGATAAAATGGAAAAATCCAAAAGAGAATCCTGGTTTTGAGCTGTTGGACACTGAGGAGCTTTTAGCTCTTACTGCTTTGTAAACTCAGTAAGAATCACTTGTTTCATGATTATAGAGCTGTTTGAGATTAGACAGGCAGAATCACTAGGAATATGTAAATTATTCATTTGAAAACATTTCCTGTGTTGTAGTAGTGCTATTAAAGTTATACTTAGTCAGAAGGATTCTGGAAACAAAAGGGACCCTGATAGAATTATGCAATAGTCAAAAATAGCAACAAACCAAATTACCAAATAAACCAATAACCAAAGCCCCACAAAATTCCAATCCCTATTTTACAAGTTGAAAAGAAAATGTGTTTCTGAAGTAAAGCATTACAGATGGATCTCTGCAAGTATCAACTCTTCTAAGTGGATCTTTAAAGTAAATCACTGCATTTTGCTACTTGAATAAAAACAGGGGAGACACACCTAAAATTTGAAATTTTGCTGGAGAAGACACCTCAGTATTCTGCATCAGTAAAGGAAACACTAAGGTAATAACTTGGTTGCATTTCTGAGGGGTTGCACTGTGCCAGAACATAGCCCTGTGCAGCAATCATGCTGATGTAGGAAGCAGTTTTCTTTCCATCCAAATCTGATCTCAAATGTACCACAGTCCAACGTAGAGATGGATGTTTCGAAAGGAATGCTGGCCCAAAGCTCGTGAAGTGCTGGTGTCAAAGACAATAAAACAGTCTCTGGCTTCAAAGCCTTCCAAGATCTAATGATGAAGAGAACGTCGCTGTCAGGTGTTCAGCAGAAGGAAGGGTGAGGAGCTCCCAAGTTGAGGGTGACCAGAAGTGCTGTGCTGAGGTGAGGAGTGCTGCCCTGGCAAGGGGAATGGTGGGAACAGCCACCACCGTCACGGCACCAGAGGGGCCGATCCACGCAGCTGCACACCTGATGCTGAGCATGCTGTGTTCCTTCTCTGCGTGTTTTGGGAGGTTTACCTTGGACTAGTTTTTGTCTTACACTGTGGCTGGAGTGGTCATTAGCAGGTAGAGGAATGCGCAGAATGTGACTTTTGTGTGAATTTCTTCCAGAAGGGTCCCAGTTTGCATGCACACAAACTGGTGGGCAGCGTGAGCCAAAGCAGAGCAAATGGAGGTGACTGAGAGATTCCCTTGAAAATGGTGAACATTTCAGACAGTCCTAAGCCCATGTAATTTATCCTGGTTTTGGCTGGAATAGAGTCAGTTTTCTTCCTACAGCTGTTACAGTGCTGTGTTTTGGGTTTAGTGTGAGAATAGTGTTGATGTTTTTGACACACTGATGTTTTAATTGTTGCTGAGCAGGGTGTATCTAAATCAAGGATTTTTCAGTGCTCCATGCTCTGCCAGTGAGCAGGTGCATAAGAAGCTGGGAGGAAGCACAATTAGGACAGCTGACCCAAACTGGCCAAAAGGATATTCCATACTGCAGAATGTCATGGTCAGTGTATAAACTGAGGGGAGTTGGCTGAGAATCACCAATTGCTGCTCAGACACAGGCTGAGAACCACTCAGTGTGTGGTGAGCAGTTGTATTGTGCATCACTTCTTTCTCTTGGGTTTTATTCCTCTCTCTCCTTTTCCTTACTATTATTATAATAATAATTTTAAAATTTTGTTTCAGTTATTAAACAGTTCTTGTCTCAACCCATGAGGTTTGTTTTTTTTTTTTGCTTTGATCCTCGCCCCTTCCCCACCTCCCTCTCCAGGAGTTTATTGTGTGTGTGAGCTTTCGGGTAAGCTTACTGATTGCAAACAATTACAAATACTTTCCTTGTTTTCCCCAAGTACCTACCAGGAAAATCCAATGAATTACAGCTGGAAAGATGTATTCAAGGTCTCAATATTTGAGTAGTTCTTTTGGGTGTATTTCACATCATGATACTTAAGTTTTTTTGGTTTTTTTTTTTAAGCATATGTAGCATATTCTAAAATCCATATCCATTTGAAGTCCTTTAAAAACCCACAGAAGAATAATTTTTTTTCTGCTTGTGCTCATAAAGTATTCTTCATAATGGTATTACTTCAACATCAAAACTTCTGCCTGTGGTATCTAGTTGACAGAAAGAAAAATAAAGACTTTCACCCCTTCACACACTTGTTTGCTGAGATTTGTTTAAATCCCTCACATGCTGAAGGATTTACGGTGTTTGAATTGGACAAAGGTTATGATCAATGGGTGTAATTCAATCCCAAAAGGAACCTGTAGTGTTTATATAGGTAAATTGATTGAAAAACAGGTACAAAAATATTTGGGATAATGTCAAGAGTGAATTATAGCTGTGAATATATAGGAGTAGATACCTAAATACTAACTTATCAACAGAGGAAGCACTGGAAGACTTTAGAAGTAGGTTAGGGTGGGTGAAAAGTAGATCAGTAGCTGGAAACTTGAAGGTGATATCAGCGTGCATCAGTTGAGGGAGAGCAGGACTTGGTGATTAGGATACGAAAAGGAAGATGTATGAACTCTGAATTTCTCTTGAATAAAAATTACAGCCACAATGAAAGCATCATGAGAAGCTGCGTTTCTAGCTGAAATGAAAGTTTTCAGCCAAGTTGAAGATGTTTGGTCATACAATCATCAACTTTAATAAGAATGGTTCATGAACATGGGATAATGAAAAAGGCATCAGTATAGTAGAAGATATGGCACAATGTTTATTTTTTAGAAGAATATTGCATTCTACTTGGGATCAGGGTTGTATCATGGTAGGTGTTATGCAAACAGCAAGTCTCTGCCATGCTCAGTGGCCAGGCTCATAAAGTGAACTTGAGTTAAAATCAGTTTCGATGAGAAGTGTCTTTGCTCAAACGGAACCAGTCCCATGGATGCGTGCAGCACTGGATGAAACGGAATGGTCGCTGGTGCACTGTTCAAAGTAGATGGCCTGGCTGGCCCTTTTGGCCATTAAAGTCTGTGATGTGTGGATTTAATAACACCTTAATCTACGCTGAAAGTGTCCTTGTTTCAGGCAGCTACTGTTGTGCTTTTGGGTGGAATAAAGAAGTAATCTAAGAGAGAAGAGTCAGAAATGTGTGATTCAGCCACTCGGTGTTCAGGTCTTTGAAGTGTCAGTGTCTTGGCCAGCTACAGCTTTCAGAGAAATGGTTGGTTGTAGAAAAGTACCAGGAAACCTGCTGAATGACTTTGATTCTAATCTGATCTTTGGTATTGGAGCATAATTAAAAATACGTAAAGTTCTTAACATGCTGTAGGTAAAAACCAATAATAATTGCAGTTACTATATGACTTTGAATGGAAGAAAAGGAGAATCCTTGTCAACTGTGGCTTAGGAGGGAGGTGAGGGCTTTTTTACATTGTCTCTCTGTTAATCAGGAAGCACTGTTGAAGAGTGGTTTTATCTACAGTGATCAAATTTTTCTATTATGGTATCATAAGGAGTGGTTGTAAAACTTCCTTTTCCAGGAACTAGCATTAATAGAAATATAATTTTTTGCAGTTAGGGAAACTTTTCATTTGGATTTAAGTATTCACCTATGGTCTTATTTCTTAGTTTCATCACTACTTCAGTATGTCAAGAATAACGAGTACAAATATCTGAATCAACACACAAATAAGAAAAATAAAAATAATTATTTAAATACACGTTTCAAATCAGCTGTAGGGTGTGTGATCTGAGTTACAATAGTCAAATATGTTGGTAGTGCAGCCACGGTAATCTGGCAAATGCAAGCATACGTGAGGAGTGCAGTAGTCCTTTCCCAGTTTATTTCTACTTGGTGTGTTTAAAAATGAGCCTTAAAAAGTCTCTTTCTCCCTTTTTTACCATTAATTTAATGATCGTTATAATTTTGTTTTGTAAAGATTTCAAATTTATTGTGCAGTGGAAAAATACATTGGAATGTCCTTTTTAAATTCATCACTGATATTCATGGATTTTCTGTCTCTCACCTCTGTGTTTTGGCTTAAGCTCCCTCTTATGAGCTGTGTAAGGCCTTACCTTGAATCCTCAGGATTTTGCAGTTTTGGATTAAAGAATCCCACTTCATTCAATTTTTTTCATGCATCACCTAAGAAAAAATTCCCTACACAAAGAAAATTTTGAAGACCTTCATAGGCCATCTGAAATAAACTTCTCCCTTTGCCTTTCTAAAGTTCCCATCAAATAAAATGATAAGTAAAGGAATGAAGTAAATTTTCTTCTAAACATATCCAGGGGGGTGTAATTACACTGAGGAGGCCTCAGGACTATATTTATGTCAGTTCTAGAGGCAAAGCTTTTCTTTTGATTTCTGAATTGGTTTGGAGCATATGTAAATGGGACTTCACTTCTGAGGGAAAGCCAAACCAACCTCACTATCTTTATCAGAAATGAAAATAGTAGAATATTCAGCCTGCTGAACTGCTTCCAACCTGAAGGCCAAAGTGATCTGAAGCACAACCATCAAGCTGGAATATCTAAATTGGCTGTCAAGCAAGTTTGATGGGATATTCACTCTTTTTAACTGCAATGTGTGCTCCCAGCATGTATCAAATTAGATGGCAGAGGAGAGACACTTGTTTCCTTCAGGTAGCTGAAAACTACTTAAGCCAGTTGGCCTGCATGACACTTACTTAAGGTGCTTAAATGCTTATCTGGGAGGGGAAAATATGTCTGTGTACCATCCAGCTGTATAACTGGTTCTGCTAAAGTGCTTTCTGTAAATGGGTTTTATGTCTGAATAACAACAGCTGTACTGTAACAGACTTGTCATATTTCTGCAAGCAGTGTTCTTAACACGTGATTATTTCATAACGTGGTAAGTTCAGTCTTTATTAAATTGACTATTGTGCAGATTTAGAACACTAAACCCAGTTCTCTGCAGTAATGCCAGCCACCAGCACTCTCAGTTTACGTTCAGTTTCTCTAGGGTAGTTGGTAGTTGATCTTATTTTTCATCAACTAGCAAACTCTAGAAATGCTTTTTTCCTAAATAGAATTTAATGCTGTTTCAAAAATTTCACTTGCACTCTTCAGCTGTAGTGATTCAGTATTTTGTGGTAATTTTAATAAGAAAGAATTGTTTTTAAAAAAGTTTTAATTACATTTAAACTGAAAAAATGCTACATTTCTTAATTACAGTCTGTTACTGAAGTTTTTTGAATTCAGTGGAGGTTATTGCCAGCAAAGACGTTTGTTCCTAGCAAGTTACCTTTTTTCCCCTTCATGTTAGTAGACCTAAATCTGTCCGAGTCTTCCTCATTGAGAATGACTGCAGTAGTAATTTTCTCTAACAAAAATCACCTGAGGAACTTTCCGTGGCCTGAAACAAGGTCTTAACACAGAAAGGAAAGTAGTGCTCCTGTACGTAATGTTATCCTTGCAGTTGTCATCTTCCTTAGTCATCGTAACTATAGAGAAAATTTAATTACTAATAGCTGATGTTGTCCATAAATCTGGAAGAATTGTCTAAATAAGTGCATCTCAGGCTTTGGTAAGGACCATTTTTAACAGTTGTTGTTAAGTTGACATTATAAAGAAGTGAATAGACCCCTTTTACCGAGCAAGGTTTATACTGCAATTATATCTCAGCAGGGCTGAGATTCCTAGTATTGGACTAAACTGTTCTTCATGACTTTCTTCATCTGAGGATAGGAGTTTGGGTCTGACAGGCAGGTGGGCTATACTGTGTGCATTGACCAGCTGCTTAGAAAACTCACATCTCACATGCTGAATTTGTGTAAGAATTCATTCACAAGTTGAACGCTCAGTTTATAGCTGCATAAGGAGATAAGCAGGTTGATTTGGACTAATGTTTTTAATACTGTGAACTAAAATGAAATGGTAGAAATATTCTGGAAGTATCTTGTTTCCTCTCCCTAACAGTAAATTGAAGATTGATGGCATTCCTTTAAAATACAAATGTCTAAATACTTCAATGAAAATCAAACAGACAACACCAACACATGCTGTTCCTGGGCACTTCTGAAGAGTCTTAATTTTCAACAGTTGCTGAATGAGTGTTTTGGGAATGAAAAGTTGGCTCTTCTGTGCTCTAAGTAAATAAATGCATTTTTTGCATCTAATGTATCATGGTGTTAATGTCTTCATGGTTCACTGTGGTGAAAGTCTTGCATGAAAATCCTTGAATGTTGCTTAACCTAAATCTACTCCCTCTAAGTGTTTCTTTTTTTGCTTGTGTGGATAATTTGTGGTGCTTCACTGAGCAGAATCTACAGCACGAATTAGCTGTATGGCAAAATTGTGGCTGCAGAGGGTAAATTATTAAAGCCACGGGTTACTTTGCATGTTTCTTCGGCCAGGTGGAAGGCTGAACTCTAATAATTAAAGATATACTTCTGAACTAGTCTCAGTGGATGTTTGTAAGCGACTGGTAAAATCTTAACTTCCCAGTGTAAAGAAGGTTTCTGATGGCCATCAGTCCTGCTTTGCTCATGATTCAAAACAGTTGTTAGCACTGAAAGGAGTCCAGCCTGGTCCTTGGGGTCACAGGGTGGCTTTGGAATAGAAAAGGGAGGGATAAAAGCATCAGTATGTTTGTTTTCTGCATGCATGAACTGGTTGCGCAGTAAATGGGGCTTGGCCTGTGGGCTCTTGTGTCAACAGCCATCAGGTACCTGGAAAAACTGGAGGTCTTCTGGGCAACATCTGAGGGACTTTATTTAATACTCATGGTTGTTAGAATACAAACAACTCAAAAAAATCCCCCAAACTGTAAAGATTTTCACTTCTATGAATGCCCAGAATCACACTGTCAAAAGAATTGTGATGTCAAACCTGTGTGTAAACCAAGTAGCACAAAGTGATAATTTCAGGGCACAGTGTTCCGTTATTACAGGAAAATGCTGCTGTTCCTATTCACTGTTGCTAACAAGGTGATTCAATCCCTCAAGCATTTCCCTTTGGTGGGCAGGAGACCTTTTTTGTACATGCACTCTCTGAGCAGGTTTTCAGTTGAAAGCTCTCCCCTGATGGGGTTTTAATGTCAGGTTTGCTCTTAGAAATAGGTTTGGCTTAATGGAAATATTCAGGCAAACTTCATTTTGCCATTGTCTCTTTTTTTGTGTTCTGTGTTCAACGAATTGGAAAGAGGGAAAATATGTACCAGGAACATCTGAGTATCTGTCTGCTTCCTTCATCAGGCTGTGGGAACCTGGAAGTTGCTAAAATTATAATGAGCCACCTGAGTTGCAGCACTTTGGTCAATAGATGTAGAATGAAAGATTTGCAAGAGAACACAATTTCCATTCCTAATCTCCACTGCAATACTGAGGTGCTGTGTACTGTGGATTGCTGTCCTGTGACTTTAGAGCACCAGAAAAACACGGAGCCTGACAAAACCAAGGCATCTTCCCCTGAAGGACAAACCCTGTCTGAATTAATTTACTCTGCTGCTGCTACAACACACTTTTCCCGTGCAAGACATGTGCTGTAAGGGGCACATAGTGCAAAATGCAAAGTGGAGCAAACCAGACAGCAGCTTCCATTGCTAGTCCTAAAAAAATGTAGCAAAAAACCTATTTCAAAATGAGAAAGAAATGGTTGGAAGGGTATAATAATATTATTTCATGTATAAATTTCCAAAGGAGCTATTGTGGCAGGGTCTCATTGTTCATGGTCTCATTGCATGAGAATATGGAAGACAGGATATTTTTTGTCCCCAACAGTTTACAGTTTAAATTATGAGATGATGTGATGAGTAAATGTGACAAATATGAGGGGCAGATGATAAAAATATAAAATGGAGAAGACTGTGACCAGAGATATCTTTACGTTTATGAGCTGTGTTATATATTGAAGGTTTGAAGTGGGTTGTTAAAATAGATGTTAATTATGTTCACAGTCTTAGCTGGCCAGTTGCCTATCCAATATGAGCTGGCAATTGGGTACTGAGGAAGGATTTGAAATCTGTGAATACAAAGTAAGAAAACACATGAAGTCAAATTATATGCAAAATAACCCTGAGATGAAGTCTGTGCCTCCCTTACTACGTTCTCTTGCTGTCCACAAACTTTTTCAGGATCTTTGACAATGCAGAAGCTCTTGTATGAACAGTGGCTCTTACTTTCTGACTCTCAATTCTGGATTATTGATGTGGCATTGCAGCGATAACAAAAGGCACAGGAATGTGCCCGTTTCTCACATATGTCTATGAGAAAGATGCTTTTGTGTTTGACAAGGCCTTTAGCCATGCTGTTCCTCTTCTCAGTGTTCAGAAAGTTTTACCTGTTCCTTTGCCTGGGACTTCTGGAGAAAGAACAGTCTAGGTCGTGTTTCGGATGTTGTCCAAGTCTCTTTCATTCAGCTTTGTAATACTTTTGTCTGTTCATAAAAGACTTTTATTAGCCTGGTTTGTTTTCCAAAGCAACACTTCCACCATGGAAACATTTTGACAGGCAGGCCGTGCTCCCATGTCCAACATTAATGGCACATGCAGAAGTTTATAGATTGCTCCAAAAGAAATGCTTTAGAGGCAGGTTTCTCTTGGCAGGCCTTTCAGCCATACCTTGTTCAAGGAAAGAAAAGTCCACAGTAGCTGGCAATTCTAATTTGATATGAGTTAAAATACATTGGCTTTGAGTGACACTGGGCTAATGCACATCATGAGATGACATTTCCAATTTGTCGTTTCAGCCGTGTTAGCTCTTAGGTGTCAGCTCATAATTATTTATAAAGATTATTTTAATGCATCGGGGTTTAGTGCAGTGAATTGCATTTATGAGTGATCACAAGGGCATCTAAAGCCTGGATTCCTTTGCTTTTTCCAGTCCAAATAAAAATGAGTAAATGCACACAAACTAGTCATGATACCTTCTGTTTTTAAAGACCTTTGATTAGAGAGTAGCCCTGTAATTCAGGTGAGAAGTACTGGAGCTACTTGCAATCTCTCAATCCCAGCTCTGAATCTCATAGCATAGAATGACAATTATAAGCTTGATACAGGTTTATTGCCTATTCTGTATATTGTTTATTCTGGTGGGCAAATCTTAAACTTTCATTGCTATTGCTGCTATTTTGTACTCCCTGAGCATCTTGAATTGAAATGAATTTTGCTACCCAATGAAACTGAGTCCTATAGCTTTCTAGTCCATACCTCACCTGTGGCAGCTGCAACTCATTGGATGCCTAGGAAAGGAAGGAAAAAAATGGGGAGTGATCCTTCTCTGGGTAGTCCATGAATTTTAAAGCAGTTTTTTGAAGTAAGTTACATTTTTTATCTTGGCATTTTTGTGTTTCCATGTTGTATTTTGTATTATATGAAAAAAATGTTTCTTATTAAGTTGGGTGGCTGATCATATCATTATGTTGTATGATGAGAAACAGCAACTGTTGTTTTCACCTTCTCAAAATAGCAGGTTCTAGCTGTCCTTGCTTTTTGAAACAGAAGAGTCTTACTGTGTTTGATATTTCTGCACACAGATGTTCTTCTGTGCCTCTAATATTTCTTCTTGTGTCTTTTTTTATGTGGTTTATTTCTACCCTGGACTTCAAGCTATGTTTTCAGTCCCAGTGCTCAAGAGACTTGCTTGGTCACTGTTGCAGTGCAACTAATGAGTCTCACTGCACACCCAGAGGCACAAGTTCACCCCTCGTGTCGAACCTGCATGAACGCCTCTGTGTACCTGGTAATTTTGGCTGGGGGTGACCAAAGGCGGCTGGAGATGATGCAGAGAAAATCACTCTCCTGTGTTTTCTTAGCTCCAGAAACATCACCTGCCTGGTAAGCATCTGTGTTTGAGACTGACCTGCTTGAATATTTATTAGGATTATACAGATCAGTGATGTATCTAGCAGATCTAGTGGAAATAATTCTGTAACTAAGAGCTCATAACAGCACATATTTTTTCTAATTTAAAATCTCATATTGTCTTAATATTTGCCAATAAAGAAAACAAACATGTCTTGTAACTAGAATATATATGTAGAAGGAGGTAGTAAATTAAACAGATATAATAGCAAGGATTTTTCATTATATTGTTTTTCATAAAAAATCTAAGGCATTTTAACCTTTTTCATGCTTCATGATAAATACTGATATTAATATAACTTCATTTTGTGAAGTATAGTCTAGGCCACTACATGGAGCCCAGAGTGCTGTTTCAAACATTTCAAATAGCTTCTGCCTCAAGCAGAAGCTTCAGCTGTAGTAAGAAATCTAGCTCTAAAAAGAAAGGCTCTTTCTACAAAGGTGTTTATTTAAAAAAAAAAAAGGAGAGATGTGTTCTGTCTTCACTTCTGACTTTCAGGGAAAGAATAAATATAGGGCACCTAGGCTCCTCTAAATTGTTAGATTTTTTTCCCCCAGAAAATTGGTTGTAGGTGTGACAAACACGATTTATCATCCATCTGGACTGCATACAGGTGCTTGATTGATTTCAGTGTTGTGAAAGCCAAAGCCAGCCCCATGTTTTATCATCGTACTCCTCTATGAGAGATCTTGAAGATTGGATGAAATACCCCAAATATGAAGTATTTTTGTGATTACAGATTGACCAAAGAATAGGATTGTATATACTTTGTAAACACTTCCTCTTGTTCTGAGCATCACTGATCTCACAGCCTCTAAACACAGGTAGTTAAGGTTCCTAAATGTCTTTGTATTAGATTGGTCTGTTTTGTATTCTAGTCCTGTGATTTTATAGCTGGAGTGAAACCCTGGCTTCAGCAAATTTCATTACTAGCTTATGTGCTGCAGCAAATGATTTTGGATTGATGCCATAAAATGTATCTGTGTCATATTTTAATAATTATTTCATAATCATAACTAACTGTTAGCAATTTGTAATATACAAAAATACTACACAGCCAAAAAAAATCAACGAAAATATCTTTTGCTTGACAGATTTGGTTGACTAGGGAATAAGGGAACTCCTTTTTCTGTTAATTTATCTTTTTACATGCAGCCTAATAATTAATGACAAACGGTTTTTTGATACTTGAGTATCCAAAATGTATAACTGGATATTTTATTCATCTTTGAAATGATGCCAGAGCAGTCTCCTGCACTATAGATATGTTCCCCTAATGTGTTGGGCTTAAGAGATGTGTCTGGAGTGAAACAATCAGCATATTCTGTTTCCTGCTCCTGTCTTTCTAGCCCTGGATTTTATTTCCAGAGCTACCAGTCAAATAGATTCAAGAAACGTCATGATGAGCACTTGAAACATGTTCAAAACAGTACTCTGGTCATTTAATTGCTTTCTGCCATTCTGGAATTGCTTTAAAGTAGAGAATTTTGTTTTCCAGGTTTAAATAGTACTTTCAAGAAAAGAAGCTTGTTAGAGAAATGGAGTCGCACAAAGAAATTTATGATTCTTGAGCAGGTGTCCAGTTGTTTGGCTTTTACCTTTTGTTTCTGATTTGGAATGGATATTTAAGTATTGCTTTGTGTTTTTCTACAGGTAGATAAATAAGCAAATACGTTTGTTCCTGACAAAAGGCTGAAGAAGAAAAAAATTTCTGTTTCTGCAGTCACATTTGAGCTTTTAATTCCAAGGACATAGCATCCAAGAGCCTAAAAGATACCAACCAAAAAAGTCATACAGGCAAAATTATTTTAAAATTTTTTTTTACTTTTCTCCTTAAAGTAATTCGTACACTGAAGGGATAGTGTTTCCATCATCCAGAAACCTCAGCCTTTGTGGGGAAGGGAGGGTTTCCTCTGCTTGCTGAACAGGATTGAGGCTGGGGAGCTACCTTGCCTTTGACTGGGGGATGCTATTGTATGCAGAGTCAGTCACTTGTTTTTCCTTTTCAGAGTAAGCATAGATGCTTATAATCTTTCCTCATTTGGAGGAAGTCAATTTTCTATTTTCAGAACACGGTTTATTTGCTCTCCACTGCTGATCAACATGCAAAATATCCTGTTCTCTGGCAGATGTTCTGTCTCTTGCCTCAGCCCTTGAATTTGAGTTGCAGGGTGAGGTGCTCATTTGGGAGCTGTTCCACTGTAATTTCTTTTTGTGAAATGATGGGCTAAGAAACTGTGCTAACGAGGGCTGCTCAGGAGGTCACACACCAGTGGCAGCTGTCAGGATGCCCTGTGAGCCACTGGTGGTGGCTGAATACAGCCAGAAATAAATGCTTTGTCACAGTGCACTGTGGGTGAAGCTTAGTAATTCTTTGTTCTGGCATATGTATTTCTTATTAATGCACCACAAAATGGCATATCTTAGGTATAAAGAGCAGTAAAAAGAGTCACTTAATATGATTTTTTTATTTGCTTTACTCAAGATTTGAAAAATTAAAATACTATAGGACCTGGAGTATAGAACAGAACAGTTTTATCTACCTGCATTACAAAAGGATACAGAATGGTTTTGAGAGACAGTAACGAAAAACTGCAGAGTCACATCTTCAGGATGTGCAAGCAGGTACAGTATCCAGCTTGCACGATGAAGGATGGTAAATAGGGCCTAGCTGGGTAACCCTGCCTGAAAGAGAAGGTTCACATGCCATCAGATGTAGGTAGAACAGGATTTTGCCTTGGTGAACTGGAAGATGATGGCAAGGCCGGTTAGTTATGATGAGAAAAACATAGTCTTTCCTGCTTACCAAAAACTGCCACAGCTTAATGCCAGAAATTGTGGGGAAGGGTAAAAATACCCAATTTGCAGTTTAATGCTCTGAAGGCATACATCTCCTTTCTTGCCACACAGAAACCATGTTGCAGAGCAATGGGACAGTTGCAGAGCAAACCTGGGACAGTTTATGTTCAATCTGAGATGTGGCCCTGAATTTCCCTAGTGATTTGTGGCAAAATATCTACCTGCCTCACCTGCAAGGTGGAGGGAACCATCCCTCCTTACCCCAGTTCTGGCCCATTTACATCAGTCTGTACCACATGTGTTGTACATCCTCCTCTGTAGCATATGGAGAAGACTGTCTTATCTGCTTTCTCCGAGCTTGCCTGCAATGACAATGAGCAATGATGAAAATTCTCTTTTCAGGCACATGATATTTAAAGGTGTATTTTACCTGAGCAATAACTTTGGATTATAATGGGAGCAAATATTTCAGGTAGCCTTCTCTAGCATCCTGATGCTAAAAGTTCTGGGTGTTTGGGACACTCCTACATGCTAATTCTGTGTTGTTCTGGATTTCAGGTTGATCCAGTGATGCTAGATTTCCATCTGCCATTTGATATTACCTTCAAATCTTTGTGCTTCCAGCAGTGCACCTGGAACTGTTCCCACTCCTCTATCACAACATAACCTCTGCTTCAGCCATCAGGGCTGGCTGTGGTCTGTGTGTAAGGGCTGCAGCATGGCATACATAAGGTAGGAAATGAAATCTTCCTTCTGACTGCATGGATGGTGCAGGCTCCTCCGGCTTTGGAGGCTGTTTGCTATAATAGTTCAGATGCAGCCACGAAAAATCTGCCATGAGCAGCTTCATCCCACTTTTCAGAGTGTGAAAACCCCTATTTAAGTTATTTGCAGTGTTGTGGGTGTCTAATTATTTTGAATGGTCTGTTTATCCATGCTTGTGTTCCCTCCCAGTGCAGCTGTCATGGCTGTCTGAACTGACTATTACAGCAAACAGCAGAACAGAAGAGTGAACTCACATCAGGAGCAGCATCATCCATGCAGTCAGAAGGAACTGGAACACTGCATCCAGCTCTGGGGTCCCCAGAACAGGGAGGACACTGACCTGTTGGAGTGAGTCCAGAGGAGGCCACCAAGATGATCAGAGGGATGGAGCACCTCTCCTGTGAGGAAAGGCTAATTGGGTTTCTTCAGCCTGGAAAAGAGAAGGCTTTGGGGTGACATAACTGTGGCCTTTGTATCTGAAGGGAACCTACATGAAAGATGGAGAGAAATTTTTTAAAGGACGCATAGTAACAGGACAATGGAGAATGGTTTTAAACTGAAAGAGAGTAGTTTAGATTAGATATTAGGGAGGAATTCCTTACTGTGAGGGTGGTGAGGCACTGGAACAGGTTGCCCAGAGAACCTGTGGATGCCCCATCCTTGGGAATGTTCAAGGCCAGGTTGGATGGAACTCTGAGCAACCTGGTCCAGTGAAAGGTGTCCCAGTGCAAGAGAGGTGTTGGAACTAGAAGGTCTTTAAGGACCTTTCCAACCCAGGCCATTCTATGCTTGCACAATGTGCCAGAACTTAAAATTGGTTAGCCTTGCTTCCCCCTGCCCAATGAGCACTTGGCATGTTTTAGAGGTTTAATTTGGTTTGCATTTCTCTTCGGTGGCTCCTGAACCCTGTAGATATGGCATCAGCTTGTCCCTTTTTCTCCAGTCCTGCTGGACATCTGTTCTGCTCAGTGGGACAACACGAGGATTGAAATGGATTAAAGTTGGGTAAGGTGCTAGTAAGAAATAAAGGAAAGAAGAAAATGTCACATATAACTCATTAAAAGGTGGGGTGGCAAGGAGGGAAACACAGCTGTATTTTTGGATGGAAATCCTGACAGGTCTATCCATCAAGATGAAATCTCACATTACACACTACAGTGTTTGTAGTCCAGAAATTCCCCTAATTGCTTTGCTGAAATCCCTGTAAATCATTTTGCAGATTCATTTCTCTCTTTACCAATATATCATTTTTGCTAATAATGGACACTTTTAAACAGGAAATCCACTTGACATTTTTAAAGCTGAGGATGTCTGCCAAGGAGAAGTGGGGTTGTTACCTGCACTCTGATAAATGTCGCACGGTGTTTAGCAACTGTGGACAGCAGGTCTTTGCAGTGAACTATTCCTTGTGGATTCAAATAAATTCTGAAGTATTTCCACCAATGTTTGTCATATTACAGATTGAAATTCATTGCCCAATGTCTTTGGGCGGGCTTTTCTTGTCCCTGTCAGGATTTGCTAACATCAAGCTAATTGCTTTCTTATGGTTGGAGTAGGGAGAATGATGTTATTTTGGGGGTACCTTGCCCAGTTTCCTGGAGCCGGGCCTGCTGTGTGGAGTCTGAAAGAACCTGCTGCCCTCCAACCTCCACCTAAGCTTTTCACAGGAGTCCTATGGGAAGTGAACTCAGTCTGTAATTATTTTCCAAACATCCAATATTTCTAAAGCATGTGTACTAAGCTATTGGCACCTACTGAAAATATGCTACTTTATAAAATACATTTCAGGAGACCAAATAATTTTTCACAATTTCCAGTAAATATTTAGAAAACTGCCTATGCCACTTAACTAGGCCACAAAATGTTTCAAATTTAATGAAATGGACATGTAAAAGCCTCAGATACTGGTTACATTAAAGAGATAGACTGTTGAGCTTTACAATAACCGCAGCATCAACAAGACTCAAAATATAAATAATTAGTTGAATTTGCAGACACTTGGCTGAATCGAAAATTTAATATAATTTCATTGATTCTCTGCATAGCTAACACACATTTATATTTATTTGAGCAGAGAAGGGGGAGAGAGAGCAGAGATGGGAAGCCCTTACCTTAAAGTAAACCAGATTGCTTTTGACTTAAATTTCTCTGGGAATGCTGAATAGGTTAATAGGCATTGCACCCAAGTAATTACAACAAAAGAAGCATTGCACTATTAAAAATAATTAGTGCCTGGGCTTTATTTCATAAGGTATTTGCCTTATGTGTTCATATAAAATGGTCTGAACAACTATAACCAACGTGTAATTATAGGTATTTAAAAGCCACTATAATGGAACAATAACTTAAACGTGAAATCAGACTTTACAATTTTTAAAATGAACACAAATTTATTCTCATTGTAAATTATGAAAATTCTGGTTGTAAGCTCTCACTACACTGAATCTTCTTTTCAATTTTCCAGTTGATTCTAAGCTTATGAAACCCAAAGACTGAAGTCCTTTATGCAAACTGTGTATGCCTCTGTTTATTATTATCAAAAAGTTATGGATATAGGGAAATTGTCATCTCTTGAAATTATAAATTTTGGGCACACCTTTTAACGAGATGTCTGTTACAAAGGCTTCTCAGGTTCTGGCTTGGTGTTTGCAGCAGAAAGGCTGAGGGAGCCTCTGATGGCATGTTTGCTTGTGCTGGTCTTATGAGACCACAGGTCACACCTCGTGATTGTGGTTATCATTCCCATTAGCCTGGTTAGGACTTTACTTAGAGAATTTCAATTTCGAGCAATTTGTGGACCAAAAAACTTCCTTCCCAACCTATACAGAGAGTATAGGAGCTTGCTTTTGTAATCCCCTTTCTTGGACATCTTAAAATCACTCCATGGACTCCTTAGGGGTTTGGAGGCTGCGACTTGGAAGCCCATAATTTCATTTATACATGCAGTGTGGAGCAGTGATCACACAGTACTGCACCTGGGGAACAGCTGGGGAATCAGGCACCTCAAGGAATGGTGGTTTAACACTGGATATTCACAGCAATTTTGTTATCACTGTGCTTTTCTTCTGTCCCCTCCCAAAGCCATGCACAGTTGTTCCAGCTCATGCTTACAATAGGCAAAACTCTGTGGTGAAATATGAAACTTTTTATTTTGTTTTGGTTTCTTTTTGGGCCAGCCTCATTATAAAAGTAAGATGGTGCTTCTGGGGTACCCAGTAACAGGTATGTAAGAACAGGCAATCCTCATAAATAGATGTGTTTGGTTTCATGGCACTGCAGCTGGGCAATTAACACAGCTTGTTTGCTGGGTGACACCGAGGTCACAGTTCTAACCTAAGGGACGTTATAGTTTACTTTTTGATAAATATATATATATATATATGTACTGAAAAGGATTGCAACTTGAGCCCAAAATGACAGACAAAACATATTTTTATATATGAATTTGGTCGCCTTTATGTTTGTAAATGAACATAACAGATGTGAAACTTCTTGAATTTCAAAAGACAGCTTCTTTTGCATCCCTCTGTGGATCACATTTGAGGTCATTAAATCATTAGCAGGCAGCAGGGAGACTGTAATTTTGCTTTTCTTCAACCTAACCACTATGCAGCCCCTTTTCTCCTCACGTTGCCACTTCTACTCAAGTTGATTACCAACATGATCTTTGAATAAACCTACTGGTTATACAAGAAAAAATGAGCATCTGAGTAAAGCCATAAAACCTATGTTTATAAAATTATCTCCCTGGACTTAATTATCACTATCCTGCTGCATGCTCTGATTCTACACTTGCTTATCCCTTGACTTCATTCTCTTGTTTGGTAATACAGCTTCTCATAATCCACACAAGACTTGCAATATATTTCACTCACTTGCTGACATTTCACTTTGTTGTTGATATTCATCCCTAGGTATCCCAAATGCCTGTCAATTAATCAGTCATAAGTCTGCAGAATGTTATTAGAGCCAGGGAATAAGCACCCAGCTTTCAAATGAGGCAGCATTTATCAATTCATGTGACTCTCACTATGAAATAAGAGAAATTGTACTCTGTCATTGCCACCAGCCTTTAGGGTGATTAGACTACAAGGCAAACTCTGGACCAAATCCTTCTGGATCTACAGGAGATATCTCACAACTTCAGTGAGTTATGGCTCCTTCTAGCTTTATCTGTTGTTATCTGCAGATTTTTCTCTCTCGTGATTAAAAAAAGGCTTGGAATACAGGGGGGCCTTTAAATGCTGTTCTGAAAATTATTATTTCCATGAATTCTAAGAACGTGAACTGTCTGAAGCATCTGCAGAGATAATATGGGTTAGCTTTTCTTTAGACTATGGAAGAAATGAAAAACTGAAAACCACTTTTGGTAATCCTCCCCCCTACTTTTCCATGCACAATTTCATGCTTTCCATTTGTTCAAAACATTATAGGGGTTTTATTAATGGAAACAACTTGTTTCTTCTAGAATGTGCACGCTTCTGAAAACTAAGAGTAATGATGAGCATGGATCAAGTGTGAGCTACACGGCACAGTGTGACACCTGAGGCAGGGTATTCCTTCTGCTGTTTGCTCCCACCAGGCTTACCTGTGTCACAGGCGAAGCCAAGAAAGCATTTTTCTCTCCTGTAAGAAATATCAGTGTATTCTGCCTAAGAGAGCAGCTTCCCAGGCAGTGATTTATTTTCTGATCCCTCTCTCCACTCATCCATTTGCTATCAAAGCCCCAAGCTCAGGAGAAATTACTGGCTATTACTGAACAAGGGTGTCCATGTGTAGCAAATATGGTTTTTTTCAGTCGTCTATATATTGATGTTCTCTGTCCTTGTTTCTGAGCAGCATCATAATTGGTGGTGAAATATTTACCTCCCCAGAATACATTCCAACTGTGCTTCATCCAAGGAGTCTTATGACTCTGTGCAACGTGCATTTAATGAAAGAAATGCTGTGCTGGGTCTGTCCAAATGTAAGGCAGAGTTTAAGGGATACTGCGAGTTATATAGGCCCTCAGATTTCTGAACCCAGGAGAGACTGTAAAGCTTTTTCTAGCACCGGTGTCTAAAGAGGTGGAGTGACAGATGTGTGAATATGCTGCTGATGTTTCCTTATTGCTCCTTGGCATATGCAGGGCCCACGTGCCTGCTGCTGACAAAACAAGCAGGAGAAGCATCTCCAGTTTTTCATTCATTAGTGTTTCAGCAAAATTCCTGGCAGGCTCAAGGTCTGCCTGGCTGGTTAGGAGCCAGGGCTGGCTCTGAGCTGCTCAGCAGTGGAAGCTGACATCAGCATTGTCATTCAGGGCAGGAACAGCCAGATTTTGGATTCAGGGAAGGCACAAGCAGCATGGGAGGGGAGGTCGAGGCTTTTAAGAGCTTCCTTCTTGTGCTGCTGTTTGAGGGACAGGAATGGACAGGTTTTAGGCCATCCACCTTCACATATACATGAGCAGAGACAGGTGATAAAATGGTCAGCTCTGTCTGCACTCAGGGCTGAGTCTTCTTTCAGTGGAAGATAAGTATAAATATAGATGTTTCTAACTCAAATGTGAGTTGCTATAATTTTCCTCCTTGCCTGATAGTCCAGAGCAAAATTTTTATGTCAAAAATATAAGAAACTTCCAAATTTTTTTTTTAAACTTCTTTGTGAAATGACTTTCTCAGAGGGAATGGTTTTTGAAGGAAATTCCTGTTATGAAAGAAGCAGAAGGGAGACTTAATTCATATTTTTCTAATTTGGGATATATGTTCTGACTCGTATAGTAGTAATTTCTGAGAAATATATGATCTCTAGTTTTTTTCCAAATCACTTTTCATCAAGGTGCATGAAAAAAACCCAAACCTGAGACCTTTGAAATATTTTTGCAAGACAAGAAAGTAATTCCATCCAGACTTATTTGGCCAGTCTACACAATCCCTTGAAGGTCTTTATGTGATAAAATCTCTCATGGAGCAGTCTTCAACCCTTGATTGTAGCAACACAGAACATTTGCTCTTGATGGTATTTGCTGAGTAATGATACTCAATGATTACTTGAGCACTGGTTGCTGTAGGGTTGGAAGATCAGTGCCTCTTTTCTGAGGCAAAGAAATGTCAGTCATGAAGTTGTCATAGCAAGAAAAACTAGATGTATAATTAGCAGAGATGTAATTCAGATCTCTGAAAAATTTCAAGTGTCAAATTTGTGCCTAAGAACTTTTTATCCGCTTTGTATTTCCTCGATCTGGTTTCAGGCAGGCCAGAAGTGCAGCCTGGAGGGAAGTGGCAGCGGGGTGACTGCAGCACTGCCAGCAGCTGCTGAGGACTGTGTGTGCTCCAGGAAGAGCTGAAGGCCACTGCTGGACCCAGACTCGAGCGTGAGGGTATGTACCTGCAGACACACACTGTCTGTGTGTACATACCCACGTGTGCCCCTTGCGCTGGGGGGACTGATGGTGGGAGCAGCAGCTGTGCTGGCACCGTGCGTCTGCTGAGCCCTGCAGCAGAGATACAGATAGAGGTTCTGCTTTTGTTGCACTGGTGCCTCAATCAGCCCAACTAAGCTGCTAAAAGCATATGTGTACCTGCTCTAGGGGTTAGCAGAGCTAAGTTTTGAGATACAATTTGTATTTACTTATTTTTTTAACATTCATAACCAGTATAAATATATATATATATATATATGTATTTGTTCCAGCAAAGCTTTGCAGGACAGCCTTAACCTTGGTAAAACGACCACTGCACAGCTAACCTTTGCACAGTGCAGGGCCGTATTTTAGGCAAGGCTCACTCCATTTTTATTGGGATGTTCAACGTAACGTAGTACCGCAATGTCAGTCAATAAAAATGCTATTTCCTCCCAGGCTGTGTGTGTTCTCACCTGTTACAACAATATTGAAATGGTGCCAGTTGCACGGTGTTTGTGACCACTGCCAGATTGAGATGGCATGCTCCATTCTGTAGGATCACGTCTGTTGTGTGATGTGGGCATCACTCAATTAACCAGCTCCCTTTGTTTTCCCTGGATTTCTCAACATTTATTTCTGGGGAGGCAGAGCCTGCAGGCAGCTTTATTTGTGGTTCAGGAAAAAGACACACTTTAATGCCCTCATGCCATATTTATCATCGTCTTGCCTACCTTGCAAAGGTAGCTGCAGATGTTGTGATGGATAGAGGATGACTTAACCAGTTCTGCTGTAGTTTCTGTAAGTGCTGTTCTTCATCTTTGGGCAAAGAGACAGAGTGTAATTTCTTGTGGCTGTGCCACACAGCAGAGCTCTGATCTCTCAGCTCTTCACTGTCTGTGTAAATAACTATTGCCTTTTAAAAGAGGTTTTGCCTGACTAGGTGCTGAAGTTGCTGTGCTGTGGTGTTTGGCAATGGTTCAGAAGAGAACCTGCTTCCCACCCTCCGGCCCCTCTGGGGGTAAAAGTACTGCAGCACCAGGTGGGGTCATTTATAGCTTAAATACCCCAAATAATGTAGTTGCAAATTAGATATACACATCCAGGGAAGGAGATAGTAAGGATTTCAGATTAATAGAGAGCTTTGTCATTTAAACTGAAGGCAGGAACTTCTTTTTTATATTAGTGTGATTTTGAACTCTTGACAGTGTATTATTATTAAAGGGACCTACTGTTAGGTAAGAATGTAGTTGTGCTCCCTGAAGAGGAGAGTTCAGTGTTGTCATCTTATTTGTTATCCCACTACATTTCTTAGTGCAGATTTATTCTCTCCCCATCAGCCTCGTGTTCCTTTTAAACAAAGCTCCAAACAAATGAGTCCAGGTAGACATATTTTTCCTCCTTATTGTCAGTGGCAATGTTTCCCTGGTGCCAGTGGTGAGGAGGGCTTTTTCAGCCCCTTGTTTCCTCTGTCTCTGGGGGAGTAGCACTCACCATGGGATTGGAGCAGCTGCCAGTGGCTGCAGCTGGCCGTGGCTGCAGCCTGCTCTGGGGTGGTGGCACTGCAGAAACTGGGGTGTGGGGGTGCAGGACTATGCCACACAGCTCCCTGCTTGGAGGGTGTGGAGAGACTGATGGAGGCCAGGTACGGCCCTGATGACTCAGACTGGAGTAATTCGTCTAATCCCCCGCTAAGTGCGTGGCACTAGGAACTGACTTCTTCTCCTTAATCAGATGAATGAATACAAAATGTGATTGTTCCCTACTGGCTGTGTTGTATTAAGAGCTGAAAAAATCCCAGAGATTAAATAACATTTCCAGAAATCAATCTCACTAGCTATTTACTGGGGTTTTCTTCCCCATCTAATATGCAGTGAAGTTATAAAAGCCTAAAACTGGAGTAAAAAAAATCAGGAGATGAATATTCTGCTTTCAGACACTGGCTTCCATTACATTTTTAGAAGAAGGAGGTAATAGTTATAAAACTACAATGAAGCAGCTTTGAAAGTAGAAAAATAGCTGGTGTGCATTTGTTTTGTTCTTTACTGTTCTTGGTTAGGGAATGAATCTTTTAACTGTACAGCTTGGTCATAGGTTTTAACAAAAATAGTTTGGGATCAGCTCAAATACAGTGATGTCTGCTTGCAGCCAGGAAATATCTCTTAACCAAGAGACACAGCCATGGAAGAAATTCTGATCTCCCTCTGGTAGCATCTTTAGAAAACTTACATTCAAAGATTTTTGATAAAATAGGTGGGTCTGCGCAGTCATTTAAATAAGATTATAGGTTTGGATTAGAATAGCCCCCAAGATTGATCTAACCTGCACCAGAACTGCGCACAGCCCCTTTCTTCCCCAAAGAAGGCTTCATAGCCAGACCTTTGGTTATCTTTGTGCCCCAGTGTGCTAGGCAGATCATGTCTGATGGAGAACGTCAAAGCCAAGCTTGCTCCCATCACTTTTGAAAGGTGACGCCCCACCTCCTGCCCCTCATATGTTGCCAGATGTGCCTGCTGACTGTTAAGTAGGAGTTATTTTTACTTCCCACCCACTCAACAAAAACAAAGAAACAAAACCACCCCCCCCCCCCCNGGCTTGTCTAAAGAAAAGCAGCAAAATGTCAGTTTTCTTATGCAGAGAGTAACTGCTGTTGGTGAGATGCTCTTTGGCTGGATTTGTCCCCCTGTGTGCAGTCAGGCTCGTGGCTGCGTGCGGGCGCTGGGCTCAGCCAGGCGGATATCCATTAGGTTCATCTGCTCCATGTAGGCAGAAACTCACGTGCTCTCGACAGGGGCTTGTTGTGCTGAGACTGTCACTGTGAGTAATGGCTGCTCCTGTGATAACTCAATGTAACTATTGGATAGCGAATGACTCACAGAGGCTTTTTTGTAGAACAACTGTACAGCACAAATTCAAGTTTTTATAAATGGGGACTGGTGTCTGTTGTGATAAATCAGATTATTTGTTTTGCCCTGTACTTCCAGCATATTCAATTTGCACCACAGTAAGACAAACTTATTGTGATTACAGACTTATTTTTGCTGTTGAATGAAGCAACGGTGAAATGCACATCTAATGATCTTGCTTTCAAGACACTCTGAAATTTCTCCCAGCTGTTAGAGGAGAGGCCACCTGGCCAGCATGCTCCAGGGCATGGGCTGAGCCCTGCTGTCTTCAGGATCCACATACCCTCTGCTGCAGAAGGACTGCCAGGTTATTGTTACAGAGAAGGACTGAGCCTCACCTCGCATGTGTGTGTCCTTCGCACTATGTAAAGCAATAGGTTGCACTGCTGATTCTGGAGCTTTCTCCCTGGGTGCCTTTTTTGGGCCTTTGGGACCCAAAAAGCAATGAAGAGAGACTTACAATAAAGTGAGGTGGGAAATGGAGCAGGTTCATGGTCACAGTGTTGGAGTGAGTTTGAGGAATAACAAGACTGAGACCCCTGAGCAGTTGTCTCTATTTGGTCCTAATTTCTGGAGAAAGGATTTTGCTCTGGTACAGTCAGTAGCGTCAAACAAACCCCTTGTTGCACATCCTTTTCTTTTTGGGATATAATATGGTACCTTTCTCTAATTTTACTAATGTAGGCAGTTTCAGTTTCCTTTCAGCTCTGGCCTTTTAATGACATATCCTAAGGTGGGGTGGAGGGAATTTGCTCAGTCTCCTTGTGGCTGTGGCTGGCAAATCTGACTTGCACGGGATGGGATAAAATAGCTCTGATGTCTCTTACACAAGTGGTGGTGGGGTCCCCCAGAACAAGTAAGAGACCTAGAGGCTAACAGTCTGTTCTGTTTCAGTTTTGGTTTTTTTTTTTTTCCCCTAGAGTAGACCAGTGTGTTGACTAATCTGTAGCCTTAGGTATTAATTTTGCCATGGACTGTGCTAGCAGCAAATGATGGTGTCTCCCATGTTTCCAGGTTAATGGGATAGAGGAGCTGGGTGTGCTGGGAGTAGCCTCTCATTCTGAATGTTATACCTGGGGAGTATTTGCTTAGTAGTGATTTTGGGAAAAGAGGCCTGGACAGTTTGATGTGCAGGGCTGCCATAGTGTGATGAGATCACATTTTTGCCCTGTGTGCTCCCTCTGATTCCATAGAAATGTCCCTACACACTGGCAACAGCATGGGATAGGCAGAAGATGGGACGAATATTTGGTCTTTTAAATTATTCTTTATTTGCCTCTAGTGGCTTCTAAAGGGCATTTCACCCCTCCAGGCTTCCTCCCCTTTTCAAATCTACTGTGTTAAGGGGAAAAGATTGATCCTTTCCTTTCCTTTCAGGGAGTAGTTTGGTTATAGTTTAGTGTTACTTCCCTCATCTCATATCATAGTGTTTAGCAGATGAACATTTACCTCAGCACCCAGATTCCCACTGCACAGTCCAAGCCCTTGGATCAGACAATTTAAGCAGCTCCAGATGAAATACTTTCTCTTCCCACCCACATAACCTTTCTGCAGTAAGCCTTACCCATTTTACTCTAGGGCAGATGGTAGGATGGTTGGTGTCTCACAGGGGTAAAGCACTGGTTCTCTTCAGCTCCATCTCTGAGGACTCATGCAGTCAAGTGTTTTTGGTACCCAGTACAAAGTGTGAAGGCTGCATGTGAAGTTCACAGATGTTTCTGAGACTTACTGTTGGCTGCCTCATTCCCAGCCCTTTATTTGGCACAGGTAGCATGTGGCGAATGACAGCACAATAGACTGCAAACCAGCTTCCATATTTTAATCTGTTTTTTTTTTCTGCAAGGGGAGGGAGATTTTTTCCTGGCATTCTTCCACAGCTCTGCACAGCCTGAAATTAAATTGCTAGAGCACTGCCCTAAGAGATTTTAATTTACATTTCAATAGTCCAAAGCAGCAGTTACCAAATCTCCTCGTTGGAGTAAGCTTAAGGTTCTGGTAAGTCACTAAAGTTTTTGATACTCGGGGAAATAGGTATTTAACTGTGAGGGTTAAGGCATAATTTCTTTTGCCGTGGAAGGGTATGAGCACAGGAACTCTGTGCCTCTTAGAAGGGTTTAAAAAGTACCAACCCACAGTTTTTAGGTACTTCCACCTCAGCTGAGGAGAGACACAGGAGAAGCAGACTTGTCGAACCGAATGCTGCTCAGCCTGGGTGAAGAGGAGGATGCAGTTCCTCTGCCCCTCCTGTACCCCACTGTGTGTGATTTATTAACTCACTGGAGACAAAATAAAAGGGGCCAAAAAAGGTCAAGAAGTGTAGTTTCATGCATGGGTAAAGGAGTCACGTGCCTAAATAATCAGGGATATGAGAACACCCTTGTTTCCAAACTCTGTCCCTGGCAGAGCCTGGAGAGCTGCAGCATTGACCCCTGGGCTGTGGCTGAGAGGGGCAGCCCTGGCAGCCCTTCCTCTCCCTGCAACTCCCTCCAGATGAAGGTCTCCAAGGCTGCTCCTGGGCTGGCCCTCCCTCTCAATGCCAGCCCCTTTCCATCCTGCGTATCCCCAGCTACTCCTCTATCCCAAAGGATTGGATTGCCTGTGTCAGCGAGAGGCAGTGAGGCAGCTCCACACTTGATGGCTTGAACAACCTTAAACAGTGTATTTTGTGCTGAGGTTACTGCAAGAGCAGACACAGTAGTTGGTGGAAAATGGTGGGATGTGTTCACAGCACGGGTGGCACAAGGCATTCTGTCATGTCCTCTGCCTGGGTAGCTGTGAGAGGTGATGCTGCAGTGAGGAAATGGGTCTGGCAGGAAGAATGAAAACCAAATTACTGCAATGGGCAGGGAAATCTGTTCCTGGCTTACTGATGCTTAAAAGAAGCCAGACTTCTGGCTTCTGCAATTATTTTTTCTGTGCTGATCTTCTTCCCTTTCACAAGGAAAGCTTTCGCTCACTACCCAGACCTCCCTGGTGCAATGAGGGTTGTGGGGGGGAGCTATGTGCTCACCTGACAGTGGCTTTTCCAACTTGTCTCTGTAGTGTCCATGCCAAGGGAGAAGGAGATGTGCACGTGGCCCTGACAATACCTGATGAGGGTACCCTAGGATGTAGGGCAATGCTGTAGTGTATGAAGCTGCGGCACCTTTATTTTTAAGTCTCTTCCTTGGACTGTGGCACATCTGTGATTTGCTTCATTGTGGTGCAATGGATATCTGTCCCACTGCAATGCCAAAATCTAGAGGCACATTCTAAAAAACCTGAAAAAGAAGAGACTGGACATCCCAATACAAAATCCTTTTAATAAGGTTAGTCTGAAGAATCCCACTGCACAGCCATTCTGTGGAGTTACTCTCTTTCTACCTTTGTTCCATTCTTTTTTTTCCTTTGGTATGAAAAATGTATTTCGGTATTGGGGAAAAACAATCCTTCCAATGAAACAGTGCTGAGGAATGCTGATCTGACATCAAAATGACTTTTGATATGAGCAGTTGAAATGCTAAAGGTTGTATTTCCAGAAACTGAAAGCACATATTAAATGCAGGAATATTCACCTTTGAATTAGCACAGCTTCCTCAAGCAGAAACAAAGAGGTAAACTCCAAGCATCCATCTGATTAGAAGCTAAAAGGATCTGATTTTACCAATGAGCATGCTGTGTAAACATGTGAGCATGCCTTTATCTCCCTTTATACTTTCTGTGTTGCGATGTCTTGTCCTTCTTAAGATATTTTCTGTGTCTTTTCTGGAAAATAAAAGCACCAGTCCCATTACCCACACCCCCCTGTGCATCACCTGCTCTGTGAATCCCACAAGGTGTTTCTCTGTGTTGGAAAAATCACCTGCTCTGTGAATCCCACAAGGTGTTTCTCTGTGTGTTGGAAAAATCAGCTGGGATGACAGATACAAGTACAGTATGTTTACTTTAAACCTAAAACCCAAAGTCCCCAAACCTGAGCTGTTCCTTGACCAGGACCATTATTGCTTGAGGGTCACCTTCCAGATTACCCTGGGAGCAGCTGCAGATGTTGACAGATGCCATATGTGCTATATGACATTATAGAGAAAGGAGCCAGGTACCAACTGCAGGTTACTGTAAAAAAGGTACTTAGTTGCTTAAAAAAAGAGAAAATTATAGTGAATGAATGTATCTGACTCCCTTAATGCTTGACAAATGGTTTAAGCTCAGTGGCTGCCTTTGAAGGAATGGAGCATGCACTCAGCCCAAGCATAAGCATTTTTTCCAGAATAACACAGAAGTTAATGTGCTACAATAAAAGCATCTGCTTTATTTAATGACCCATTTCATCATGAGATTCCTTTAGCTATGAAATGCCAGCAGTTTTCAAGTAGGCCGGGAGTGTCTCAGCACTGATGTGCCTGTTATCTTATTTATGAGGGAAGGAAAGAAGCTACTGAGGGCTGTAAATTATTTCTGTCAGTGCTGGAGGTGTCCTCTTCTGACTGGGCCTGGCATGGTGGCCCTTGGGGCAACGTCTCTTGCCAGGCAGAAATCTCTTCCTTACCCCTTTCCCTGCTCTCTGCTGTTCAAAAACATTGTGTGTTTACAGGTAAAATGCCAAAAATGTTTTGAAAGGGTTCTGGTGTTGGACTGCAGACTCTTCAAGGCAGCACTGGAGCTCCCCTTGTGCAAAGCAGATGGGGGTGGATCATTCAGAGATGCTGCTCTAACACTTGCCACTCCTCTTTGCTTTGTCCTCTGCTGTGGAGAGTTAAAATGGATGAGTTCTGCTCTTAAGGTCCAGAAACGAATCTGATTAATAATAAATGGTGATTAGAAATTGTGCTACTTTATGGAATATACTGGAGTAGATGAGGCCAGTTGCCTACAATCACGTTTTCCTCATTTCTCTAGAAAAGTTATATTAGAAGAATGAGGTAAAGTAAAATATAATCATTCAGCAAGTGTTGCTAACTGGAAGATAATGCAATGCAGTTGTATCTTTTGTATTTAAAGCTGAGACGAGTTCTCCACGTATTTCTCTAGCTTGTTCTTTATAGCTTACTACTTCAGACACTCCTTTATTGTCCTTTCTGGCAAGGACTCAGTTCAAAATAGCCACAGCAGAATTCCCAGCAGGTATGTGCAAAGCTGCATAAAAAGCATAATATCCACAAAGTTACTTTTCAAACTGTAGTCTGCCTACGCATTCGTTACAGCTCTACCGGGGGAAAACAGGAAAAATTGGTTTTCAACAGATAATTGGAAGTAAAGTTCATTACACTACCCTCAGTTCAGTAGTTCAGTCCAGATTATTTTTTGTAATCCATTTCCTAGCACAGTTCTGTGAGTGGCTGTGCAGCCTGGGTGGAGGAGGAGGAGTAATGGAAAGAGGGGTGGCCTTTACCTCCAAGTGTCACCAGTCCTGGGTTGAGTGACCCAGGCACCAGTGGCTCTCCAGCCAGTGGGGGCCCCAGGGGACCCTTTTGGCAGTGGGAAGTGTTCTGCAGCTGGATCCATGAAACGACTGTAAGTAGACAAACACATACTCTTCCCAGGTGAGTGTGTTAATGTGTGACAGAAGACAAAGGTTGGCTAAAAACATAAAGTAACACCTGGCCTAGTTAAGCATAAACATTCTTTCCTGGTAAGTTTTTTTTACAGTTTAACATTTTATCTGGAAGTTTTTGTGATGTCCTTTCTTTACATCTTGAGGAACTGTACTCATTCTCCGCTATTGCATTTCTATCAAACAGGCAAATATATTTCCCATATACTTCTCTTCCATGTAATGTCCTCTTTTTAATTTGTTTTCCAGCATGCTTTAGTTGCCATAAAGTCTCTTGTGACCATTACATTGGACCGAAGTTCAGCATTGGTTGCTTTCCATCTGAGACTCCCCTTGGCCTCTGTTCATATGCTCACTTGCTACATTAAGTAGATAAAAGCTTTTTTTCCTTGAGTCATTGTTTATCTGTTTCCCACGTTCCCACAGCCTGGTAATAAAGCTGTACTAGGTTACTTGTTTTTAAGTAGCAAAATGCCCTGTTCTGCACTGACTGGCAGTGGAATAGCCTCAAGATAAAGGAAAACAAAAATGCAAAACATTATGGTGACATGACCTTGAAGGGGATCCCCTCCATCACAGATTCTCTCTGTCCCTTGTGTATAAGTAGGGCTGCTAGGAACAGTAGAAATGGTGTATTTATTTTCTGAGTTTTCCTCATAGTGCCCAAGGCGAGTAATTGGAGTTTCATTCTCTCATTGTTACCCGTGATACCCAGAATTCATGTCTCAAAGGGCAGTTTATCTCTGGAGAGCTAATATATAGAAAAGTGGTAAATTCTTACAGAGCAGTTTCATTTCCTGTGTGTATACAGATTTGGATTCAGTTTTGCCTATTGCATATGAATTTCCTATTTTTTTTCCCCTGCATATTTTCTTCTTTCTCTTGCCCTGGAGATGCACCTGGAGAGGACTGAAGTGGATTTTTTTCTGACTTTCCCAACACAAAAGAATTATTAAATAAGATCTGGATTGTGGTTGCAAGTTGAGCCCCCACTTACATCTGTGGAAGAACACTAAAAGCACAAAGAAAGGATGTAGCCTGCGAAAACTTCAGTGATGGAGGGTGTGTATGACTCTGGATTAACTCAGAGAGAGCTCTGGCTTAGTTGGAGTCAGAAATACCCATCTTCCCATTTGTGAAACGACAACCTCACGTAAATCACATGAAAGACATGACAAACCCTTGGATGCTGCTCATGCAGAATTGGTCTGTGAAGCTGAGTTGTTTGTGAAATAAGACTTTGTTAGAGACATACTGGGACCCCACCCTGAAGTGAATAAAACTTTCAGGCAGATGAAGAACACTTCTTAATGTGAGACCCTTTCCTCTGCACCACCCAATGTTTTGTTCTAGAAGTTATGGTCAGTTTTAGATGTCTTTTATGTTATGAATTGCATCCATAAGAGAGAGGATAATGGAACATTTCCCCTTTCTCATGGCATAGGTCCATAGTTTCAGGGTAAGAGGTGTAAAGGCATGCACAGTGAGTATTTCTTTGTACACATTAAAACTTTTTTATTGATAAGGTTTAATATTATGCCAACATAATGCCATTATTCCAGTGGGTAAAGAAGAGCCTCCATTTCTCTGGAGTCAGTCTTACAGGGAATTAAACAGTAAAGCAGCACTATCACTCTAAAGTAGACTTTTGATCTTCAAAATTTGGTGGTATGCAGGGTTCACTACAGCAAAAAGAATTCTTTGTCAAGGTTAGTGAGAAGCAAAAATAAATCTGTGTAACCTTCTGGAGTTTTGATTTATTTTGGGTTTTTGAGCAGCACAGACTTACTAGGAAATTTTGTTACTGTCTAATTCCCAAAGAAAGCAACTGGTCTGTGCCGCAAATCAGAAATCAGGTATGCAAAATAACAGCAAACATGGATTTTGTTAGCCAGGAGAGTGCATATTCAGGAATCTTTAAGGTTCCCTTAAAAAATATAAAATGTTGTTTAAACTCACATACAAAATCATATCAAGTCACAGGTATTGGAACGAAAAATGGGAATTTGTAAACTTTTCCAGGCTTACCTGCAAGCTCTCAAAATATATATGAGAAGAGCAAAACTCCTGTGTTTTAGGAGAAATTAATTTTTGAAACTTATGAAAAAGGTTGCTATTAGAAAACTGATTTACTTGTAGTAGACTCCTGTGCCTGGGGAAAACTCTGGTTTCTCAGACCCTAGGATTACTCTGGCAATGAACATTTTCCACCCAGGGGCGCAGGGCTCATGAATCCAGCTGGGCAGAGGGGAGGCTCAGTTGCAGATTTGCTCAGCCGTCAGCTGCAGCCCCGCAAATCTGTTCCTCCCTGGTTCTGTTCTAATCCATTCTGGACAAGCTGCAGAGAGGGGAAAGCAACTTGTGGAGAAACTGCAGGCTGATCTCCTTGAAAATTGAAGTTTTAATAACTGAAAGTGGAAATGAGAGAGGAAGGAAGTTAGGAGAAGACTCTGTGCATCCCTTGTCCATCAGGCTGGGATTTGGGGCTGCCCTGCCTCCACCAGCAGGACTGCAGGCACCGTGCCGGGGCATGACACGGCTTTGTCTGTGTATTGATAGCTATATTTCTAGCAGGACATGCTGAAATTCTTGCAACTGTTTCTTATGAAGAGAAAAACAGTTCATGGCTCAATTTTCTCCGCCCTGACCATCCCAATTTAAACTTGTCAAGCTTGTGTGCAAAACATCACAGCCTCGTGGATATTTTCAGGCACAAGTTTTCTGAAGTAAACAGAAAGCCCTTCTTTGAAAATTGAAAACCTAATCCATTTTTCTTCATCATAACATCTGCTTTAATAATGGCTTTTCTCTCATCAGTTTTCATCTATGGAGAACTGAAGTAGATAAATGTATATTTATCTCTATTAACTACAAATTGGTTACAAGTTGCCACTACAACTTGAGTAGAATTTTTTTTAAAAGATTAAACCATGTGGACTTTACCTTGTTGAAAAGCAGTGGTAGCCTCTGTTCTGGCTATTCTTGTCCATATGGGTATTGAACTACTGCACTCTCTGGTAGCACTGATATAGATAAGATTTACTTGTAATTTCCTTTCTCATTTGTATTCAGGTACATTGCACATAGTTAAAGGTGGCTGATATTTGCTGCTTCAGAAACAAAATGAGAAGATAAAATCTCAAATTTTCCATATCTATTTCAAGTGTTGACATGGCAAGGACAAAAATTGCCCTCTTCTGTGGACAGTGGTTGCATCAAATAATTAAGAGAACTTTTGCTACTTAATTTATTGGATCATCTGAAAATCCTTTTTAGATATAGTGGTACAGAAATAATGGATATGACAGATGAAACCCCACCAATCCTTAAAGATGTATCTCAGACAAAACTGCAGTGCTAGAGGACAGTTCTGAGCTTGTGTCTGTTTCATGTCTGATCGCAAAGAATGCATAGGGGTGTTTTGTCAAGTACTGAGTAGTGAGGGGATCTGAGATCACTGGCTAGGGAGTGAAGGCAAAATAAAATGTAACTACATTGGCAACATGAACAATAGAATTAAGTGGACCCTCAGCAAGTTTGCCAACTGTGCCAGCCTGTGTGGTGTGGTCAACAGGCTGGATGGAAGGGAGGACATCCAGAGGGACCTTGGCAGGTTTGAGATGTGGGTCTGTGTAAACCTCATGAAGTCCAACAAGGCCAAGTGCAAGGTCTTGGGCCTGGGCTGGGGCAATCCCAAGCACAAGTACAGGCTGGGAGGAGAATGGATTAAGAGCAGCTCTAAAGAGAAAGACTTGGGGCTACTGGTTGGCAAGAAGCTGGACATGTCTCAACACCGTGCACTTGCAGCCCAGAAAGCCAACTGTGTCCTGGGCTGCATCAAAAGCAGTGCAACCAGCAGGGTGAAGGGGTGGTTCTGCTCCTCTACACCACTCTGGTGAAACCCCATCTCGAGTGCTGCATCCAGCTCTGGGGTTCCAAGCATAAGAAGGGCGTGGACCTGTTGGAAAGAGTCCAGAGGAGAACCACAAAGGTGACACAAAGGTTAGAGAGCCTCTCCTATGGAGACAGGCTGAACAAGTCGGGATTGCTCTGTCTGGAGAAGAGAAGGCTCTGGGAAGACCTTATAGCAGTTTTCCAGCACCTAAAGGGGGCTTTTTAAAAGGGCCTGTAGTGATAGGGCAAAGGGGAATGGCTTCAAACTGAAACAGGGCAGAATTAGATTAGCTACTTGGAAAAAATTCTTTACTGTGAGGGTGGTAAACACTGGAACAGGTTAACACAGAGAAGCTGTGGATGCCCCATCCCTAAAGTGTTGAAGGCCAGGTTGGATTGGGTCTAGTGGGTGGCACACCTGTCTTTGGCTTGGTTTGGAACTAGATGATCTTCAAGCTTCCTTCCAACCCAAACCACTCTGCGATTTTCTAATTTTTAGTTAAAATCTTGTGTAGACTCTGTGAAGCAACTGATTGTGACACAATGTAACTCGGTAAATGCTAAAAGACAGAGACAGGTACTGACAGTGTCCTGTATCAGCACTGTATTTAGGGGGATAATTTCTGTTCAATAAAGATTACTGATAGGTGCATGGGTTCATATATTCATGATGACTTGTCTAAAGATGTTGTTGGGTGTGTTTTTCTTTAATTAAGAAGTCTACCTGTCACTGTTTTTTCTAACAGCATATTCCAGCAGAAAGCATTTTTCTGCCTAGAATGAAACCCATTCTTAGGAGCTAACCACAGTTTCAGATAACAGGCATTTCAATATGTTGCTGAGTCCTGCATATTGGCTAGTTGCTTCTCAATTAAAAGATTTATGATATATATAAAACAGATGAAAACTGGAACCACCAGCTGTAAACTATTAATGCAAGAATGGTAGACTTGTGCAATCAGGTAAGGTCAGTTGCTATGCGCTGTCAGGAAAGAAGAGATTCCATATCATTCAGATCAATGTGCTTCAGTACATTCTCTTAAAACATCCCAGTTTCCAGGCAGCCTGTACACTCTGACCATTTCCCGAAGCAATTAGCAAAGTATAATGCAAAGCAAAGCAGAGATGAAAACCAAAGTGAACTACTGACTGTAAAACATGGAGTAAATCTCATGTCACTTCTCGCTTAGTCATAGCTAAGTGCTGTTAATCATCTACTCTTTGTTGCATTGTCAGGTGAACAGCTGAGATTGTAGTGATTTATATGCCTGTTGTTCACTTTGCAATGCAAATGCCTGGAAGTGCATGTACTCTACTGCGAAATGTCAGCTGGGAAGAGGTAACCTGCAGCTTCTCGTGCTCTGGGAGTACCTTGAGCTCCTCTTGAGTCATCCCCATGGGAGGTATGACCTTTTCCTAATTTGTTCATAAAAAACTGGCTGTGTAAGTACCACCATACTGTTAGAATATATCATCTTTCCAAATCCTGCAGCATAACCCTTTGTACTGTAAATATTTCCAGTAATATATGGCCAAGCTCTGGGGTCATGAATCTGGTAGTATTGGCATTGGAACATACAAACAGAGGGCTAAACATCAGCATTTTAAACAGCTAAATAAAAATGTGTTTGTTTTGGAAGAAATAGATCTAAAAGAAGAGTAAAGAGTAGACCATGACTCTTGTGTGGACAGACTGGAAAATAGATAATCCTCTTTGAAAGGAAAAGACCATTTCAGTCCTTCCATTTTTCTTATACAAGCACTGTTGGGCCAAATCGATCCCTCTCTGAATCTTCCGAGGGCAACAAGTACCAGAAAAGATTGTGTTTGTATTTTAGAAGTATCTCTAGCACAGCTTTAAGCAAAGTGGAAATGTGGATGTTTCATATATGTTTTGAAACTGCTGTTAGATGTTGTTAGATGCTAAGTTCAGACTTTATGCAAGTAAAAGGAGCTTGGCCTTTATCCTGCCACAGGATAGGAAATCCCTGTAGCTGCTGGGTGCAAGCCTCACACTGTAACCATCTGGTGCCACAGAAATGGCTTTAAATTACTTCTTTTCTCAAAAAGCTTAAAAACTGTGTGACACTGGAGAAAAAAAAGGAAACTTTTTTAGCTGTCATTACTCTTTTGGTGTTTTCCCTTGAAGTACCTTTATGTCCTGAACTTCTCTAAAACTCAGTTTCTCTCTCAATATCTTTGATGTTGAGTCAGTTATTTCTGAGTACCTCATGAAAAAATTTGTGAATCAAAATAATGCCAAGAAATATCTCTCTGTATCTTACCATTTCCTAGCAGTGTGCTCTCTTCAAGCTTAGAATAGTCTAATGCTCCCCTATGGATAGCAGTTTATGAAACTTTTTGCAGAAGGGAAAGCTGCATGTGCCTCAGTTGTCTGGTTCAATTTAGCACTTTACGTTAAGTTGTCTTTCAAGAGAGGAGTAATACATTTTGGCAGTTTCTCTAATGGGGAAATACTGAGCTACTGTTGGATGGAGCAATGCGTTTTCTGTTCTCTCATGGTAGCAATGTCTTTTGCTACTATTTACTTTTTGGGTTGCATTAAGTTATTTGTTAATGGCTCTAAACTCCTTGTTTGTTTGGGATGGGTAGTTGACTAATTTGCTTTATCTGAAAATAGATATAATGCTATGAAGTGGTCTCAAGCTGCACCAGGTGAGGGTTGGACACCAGGCAGAAACTATTAAAGGAAGAAATTGTCAAGCATTGGAAAAGGCTGGCCAGGGAAGTGGTGGAGTCACCATCCCTGGGAGTGTTCAAGAAATGGCTGGAGATGGCACTCAGGGCTATGGTTTAGTGGGCAAGGTGGTGTTTGGTCAAAGGTTGGTGATCTTTGAGGTCTTTTCCAACCTTAATAATTCTGAGATTCTATGTAATTTGAAATCTGCTGCTGTCTGGAACTGTGATGATCTCCAGAAGATAAGATGTGCTCTAAATATCACCTTTTTAATGTTCAAGTAGACAAGATATTACCATTCAACTTTTGAAAAAAGCATATTCACACGCTAACATGCAGCCTGAAAATCTTCATGTTTTTATGAGGATTCTTGACAAATTTCAGCTTGCCTTTCTGGATTTTAATTTCTTTTCAAGCCACCAATATATACAGCCTTGTAAGTCTCCTGTCTTGAGGGTGTCAGTGACTTGAGAAGCGTAACTTCCTGGATGTCTGCTATAGAGTCCTCTATATATTTTCAGATCTTTTTTCCCTTTCCCAAAGATTTGTCAAGCCTTTTTTGTTAATCTGTAGTAGTTTTCCTATGTTCTTAAATGTTTTATAAGCCTATTTAATCAGTCCATTTATACAGCAGTATAAAAGTCACTTGAATGATCTGTTCTCCAATAGTCATAGCTTGGTTCAACACTAACAGGATAAACAGGTCCATACATCTTTCTACATCACCACCTATTTATTCTTTCCTCAGACCTGACTTATGGCATAGACTTTATTTATTTCCCTATATCTGAGCAGCAGTGCCACGTACCTCTACTTGGTTAACAAGTCTGTGTGACTGCAGAACTCTTCAGTCATGTTTTGATTATGTTTATCTTCAAGCTTTTCACTTCACTTTATCTTTTCATACATATCAAAAATGGATCTCGAGATCATGGAGGTAAATTTGAGGCTTTGCACTGACTTCAGCGAGCCTCATTTCTGTACCCGTGGGAACACCCAAATATTATATGCAATATGTAAGTTGGACACACCTTTATCTTTTAAGTAAATTAATAATTGACATCTATTATTTAAATTAAAAGCATGTCACTCTGACATCGGACAACAGAACCTTTTTTGAGTTAGCTCTTGCCATCTGACTCTTGCCTTTCAGAAAAGCCCTCTTAAACTTTTAAGTGGGTTCTAATTCTCCATGCAGCTTCCTGCACTGTAGCAATGAAAGTACGCTTTCTTCACCATTGACTGCCAGGATTAAATGCAGTAACATTAACCCATCATTACGCATTTCAAAACCTGTCAAATTCATGTACCATCTGAAGGGAGACTTTCCCCAGTTCATATATATAGAAGGAGTTAATATTGTTCTGTGAGTCATTTCTCACTTCTGAAATTCATTCCCTGCTATGTGCAAAGGTTGTGTTAGGTTTCTGCATGTGGTTTCAGATTTATGGCTGGAGTGGTATTGATAATCACAAGAGACAAGTCTGAGATGGAAAAAGGAGTTAAGAATAGTTGGCAGTTCTCTGGGAAGCTATATTAAATCCTCACATATTAATCATTTCAATGAAGAGGAAGAATATGAAGTGCTATAATGAAAAGGTTAGCTAAAAACAAATTCTAAGTGTAATAAGAGTGGATGTGGAGATTTGGCCAAGTTGTTAAGGATGATTTGTAAAGGATTAAATAGAAATGAAAGAAAAAATCCAGAAAAATTAAGATATACAAATACAAACAAAACAAGAACATGCAGTATAAAATACATATTATGTAAGTACAACAACAGGAAAAAACCCAATCCACTCAGTGAAGACAGAAAGTTGTGGACAGATGAAAAGTAAAATATGGAAATATTTAAATCTTTCTTAGCTCCATTTCTCAGATTATCACTTGACAGACTGCTATTTAGACAGGCAATAAGTGGATGAAATCTCACGTTAGACCAGTTGAAAGACAGATGGGAGAACACTTAAAGCAGTTTAACAGATTATCTGGATCATAACACCTGTGCCAGGATATTGTAAGAACTGACTGAAATCAATCACAAGTCATTATTAATCTCTGGGTGTTTGTGGAGGGTAAATGAAATTCTGAAGGAATGAGAACTTGGTACCTATTTTTATATTATTAGGAATAGAAGGTTTTTATTCTTTATTCTGAAAAAGACAAAAACAAGTCTCCCAAATATTAATTTTTGTCCTCTCTGGATAGGAGAGCTTTCGGTGTAGCAAGGCAAGTTTGGATGAGAGAGTAAAACAAAAAAAAATTCCCTAAACCTTACTAATGTTAAAGGGGTACATATTTGTAGGAACAGGTTGCTTAGAGAGGTTTGAGAGCACAATCATGGTGCATTGCTAAGATTAGCTTAGACAAGCATTTGCCAGGAGCAGTGTAGGCACGTTTGACCCTGTTTACAGGTAAGAAATGGATTATATTGTCTCTCAAGGATCCTTTCAGGTCAGATACCTGCTTTTTTCTGAATGTCATTATTTAAAATATCTATTTTGAGTGTCCCTGTATCTTCTGTTATTTACCGGTATATGGAAATCCTTGCAGCTGGAGTCTGTTGTGTTTTCTCATCTGCTATTTCCTATTTGAAAATTAGACCTTTTAAAAAGGACCACTTTTTGAATTTTTTCCCCCCTGAAATATAAGAAAAAAATACCAAAACATTATGCCTCTTCTGAATGACTGAAATTAAGCAACGTTAAAAAAAATTCATGAAGAATTACCCAAAATACACAGGGGGAAAAATCTCGTAGAAACGTGGTACTAGGCAGAAGGGATTTCTAAAACAGCTAGAAACAATGAAAATCAATAGTGAAACAGGTCAAAAAAAAGGGCATGTTTTCAGTGGATATATAACTATCACTTTTACCTAATGTGGTGTCTCTGCCTGACCCTGTAAGGTTTCCTGAAAGGAACATGGGCAGTATGAATGCACAATGTGTCAGGAAGTATGAGCCTGTAACAACCCGACCTGCTCTGCTCAACAGCTTTCCAAGGGTTTCATTTCTTAAACTGAGGGATAGTCAGCCAAATATATTAGGCTGCACAATCATCTCTTTTCTTTTCCCTTTCTTAAGCCCTTGGTACCTCCTAAATCCTACTTGAACATCCACTTTGCCAAAGCAACAACCTTCAGTGTATGCACAATTCGACAAATGGTATAAGGTCTCAAATTAAAAGCATGCAAAAAAACCCAGACAGAGATTATGCACATTATGAAGACCTGAGGCAGAGTTCTTACTCCAATCTGTATGGTCTCACCAGTGGGGATACCCCTCTGCTACACTCTGGGAGAAGCTGGCAGCAGGCAGCGTCCTGCTGCAGGGTTACTGGAGGCTCATGGGACCTTCTCTGCTCCTCAGCTGCCTAACAGGGCATGGACCATGTGCTGGCCAGAAAGACAGAGTCTCTCTCTCTCTCTCCTTTGCTGATTATTGCAAAATTATACAAGGCCTCAAGCTTTCATCTTTTTTTTTCCAATATATTTATGCTCCAGTGCTTTCCAGGAGAGCTATGGATTCCTGCATAGACTACTTATTAGACTGTTCATAATAAAATGCTGCTTTTAGTTACTTTTTGTGGAGGTCAAAATATTAATTTCCCGTGAGTCTGTAGGCCATATGAGGAAAATCACTGCATTAACCACGCAGTGTAAAGAATGACTGCAGAGGGCTGTGCAGTTTCTGCATTTAATAGCTGTCCTTGTGTTGTGGGAGATCCAGACCAGAAATAGTTGTTCCATTGTGCTAACTGCAAAATTACCAAATCTTCAGTAAAAGATGGTTTCTTTCTTGAAGAATTTATAATCTATGTTTTAAGCTGATGGAAATACTCGACAAGTGGTTGGTGCACAGTGTAACACAGATGATTATGTGCAGTTAACCTGACAACGGTGGTCCCAGACCGTCTTCTGCCCTCTCAGCTTCTGCTTAACCAGGGGCTGTGGTTGTTTTTAACATGGGGTCTCAAATTTTCTTATCCCTCAGGCCTTCTCCCTTCTTCAGAGCCCTTAATTTCCTTTCTGGACTGCTTCATTTCTTTCTAAGTCTTCTTCATACCTCCCTGCAGCATTTTTGTTATTTTCCTCTGACATTCATATACTTTTTAGCTTCAGTTTGCCAAAGTAAGGTATATTGCATTTGAAACAGCAGTTTCAGGAAACAATCACTACTAACCTCTCACTGTGCCCCCTCTTTTTGGTTTGCAACATGCTTGTTTAATGTGGCTGCCTGTTATTTCTCTAAGTTTATGATTCTTAAAGCGGAGACTTGGATTTTTCACAGCACCTGCTAATAAGGATTTAAATTTGTTGGCACCTAGATGCCTCTTACAGACCTTTCACTAATGATACTAAAAATAGAATCATTAGAAGGTTTTTGGTTTTAAATATAAAAAAGTCAAACTATCTGAAAACTTACTGCAAAAGCGTAGGTTTGGGGTTTTTTTTTGGAGGGGGGGAGGAGAGGGAGTAAAGGGAGTATTCTAATTTTACTTGATGCTGGATAGAAATTTAGAGAGTTTTACCCAGCATTATAAACAAGTGTTTTATGTTTAGTGTCATTTACAATACAAAGGTCCTAAGAATGGCCAGGGTGCAGGGTAATTCCAGCTTAAATTGCACTGATAAAAGTAGGACCAGCCTGAATTTTTTCCAGTGGTGGATTTAATTCACTTTGAGTGAGTCTTACACAAACAACACTTAAAAGATTCATACCATGCAGTTCAAGCAATATATTTTGGTTAAGCCGAAGGTGTGAAACGATAGTCACCATCCCTGGAGGTATTTAAAAGATGTGTTGATGTGGCAATTGGGAACATGGTTTAGTGGTGGGCTTGACAGTGCTGGGTAAATGGCTGGACTAGATCTTAAAGGCCTTCTCCCACCTAAGCAATTTTATGATGCTATGTTTCTATATGTCTGGAAACTCAGCTGTAATTACACTCTTGTTATCATGCAAAAGATCAGATAAAAAGGACAAAAATTAGATAAGGATCTTTGTACAAGTTTTGGTAGTGTCATTCTGCTTTTATTTAGAGGTTGAAGGAGACTCCTTCCTTCCTTCCTTCCTTCCTTCCTTCCTTCCTTCCTTCCTTCCTTCCTTCCTTCCTTCCT
>VZRQ01010869.1:1867274-1908695 GCA_013397975.1 Machaerirhynchus nigripectus
CCAGATTCCTCACTGCAAGCATATTAAATGTAACATGGGGATGATCAAAGCATCCTGAGTTTAGATGCTGCATTTCCTTGCCAGCAATTTATAGCAAAGCAGGTGTGTATGCAAATTACCCCATCTTAATTCCAGAGATCACTATCTCAGTCAATTACTTTAAAATAACTTATACCTTTGAAACATAAAATGTGATGAAGAAGCCTTAATGTTGGATAAAGAAGGTGTCAGTAACTACCCAACCAAGGGCAAGACTGAAACATATGGTCACATTTTCCCAGCTTTCATTGACCTCACGGGAGCTCTCAGTAAAAAATCAATGACAGGGTCTTCAATGTATAAGAGTAAGAACCGTGTGCATGTGTGTTAGAGGTAATAAGATGTGTCTTGTATTACAGGTGATTTGCTTTTTGGATAGATATATTCTAAAGAGAATGAAAACCAATGTTTTCTCTACCTGAAAAAGAAAGCAGGGACATTTTAAGTGCAAATGCATCCAACACCTTCCCCTCCCCCCCATGCTTCTACATGGAAAAGCACAGAGACTGACGCATCGAAGTCCATGTTACTTCATAGAATTGATTTTCCCCCTTGCTTTTGTTCACTTATGCAAATTTCATTGCAGAACTATCTCTGTAGAAGAGATATTCTTGTATTCTTGTACTCCTGCCTTCCTCAAGAGTTAGTGCAACCTCCATTACTCTCAAGACCAGTCTCTCCTAAAGAAACCTGTCAGAAAAGGCACTCAGCAGCTTTGACAAATAACTGTCAAGACTGATGTCACAGAAAGGCTAAGGTTTCGGCCTTTCATTCGGCAAGACCTATTACCTGAGCCCTTCTGCCCACAGTTGTTAAATGCATGTATTTAACCCAGGATTCCTCAGGTGGCAGATGGTGTGGTTAAAATCACGCTGAGCACTAGCAACTTTCAGAGATCCCGTAAATGCTTGCAGTTTTGCAGTAACTTTTGTCCCCTCTCCTTGAGGGACAGAGGAGGTCTGCAACTAGCAGCATTGGCTGAGAAGGGATACTAGAGTATTCCCAGTGAAACACACCTTTTCACACAGTGGGCAGGCAGGATTCAGTAACCGCAGGAGATTTTGCTGTGGGAGCAGCTACATTTGTGTAAGAGTAAGCCTTGCACGGACCTGTACGCCTTGCATTCAGGCTGCTGGTGTAATGCAGATGCATGAGCCTGATGGAGTTTCTTTCTTTTTTTCTAAATTCTTTTAAGTCCCTAGTTTCTATGTCCCTTAAATTTGGTGCCATCTTTTCCCTGTCCTGTCCCTTTCTTTGTTATCGTAATTACAGCTGGTTCAACAACAAAATATTTACTGTCTTTCCTTTCTGCCAGACATTGAAAGTATTGATTTAACACGTGCCTTGTTGTGTTTCTTTTCTTGTGCAGGGTTTATTGGAAGGCATACTGGTAGCCGATACATGCATTTTTTCTGTTCTCCAACTATGAGACCCCGATAGGACACGTAAACAACAGCTACTCTGTTTTGTTGTACAGAACAAAAGAGTGTTGCCAAGATGTATTCCGTTTATGTCTATACAACTGAATACAATAACCTTCCTCAAGCATTTCTATTTGTTGGAAAGATCCTGTGAGTAGGATGCATTTCCCCCCATCATGCCTTCATATCTTCTCTTTTCATTTCCTGGATTTTATTTGCAAACAGTTCGACAAGAACGTTCTCCCCATACCTGGAATATTATTGTTACAGTGCTACTTTTAAATCCCACCAGGTTCTGATGAAAAAGAGATATATTTAGAAGCACAGTCTGCTGTTCAAAGAGGGTCTTTCCACTGATATGTCATCAGCCACTGTTTCAACAGTAGACAGAAAGGCTCCCAGGAAAAGGCTTTTTAATAGGAAAAATGCTATCCTAATAGAAAACACTTTTGAACACTAAAAAGAAAGTGCCCAGTGATTTACACATGATGTATCTCCCTTGAAGGAAGTATGAATAGAATTGTTCCTCTATAGAATTAAGCAAAACAGTAAAAAGAGCAGTTTTAGTTTGCTGTGATGTGTATGCACGCTTTTAGTGTACCTGTACCATTGTTGTTTATTTTTGACTTTTTTCCCTCATTCTATTGTTTTCCAGTGAATTTATGCATGTACTCCTGTGTTGTCATAATGGTTTTGTCTGTTTTGTTCTCACATCATGCATGTTTGAAATGAGTTAAATATAAAAGGAAAGAGAAAACCTCTGTGGCAGCTTATCCTTCACGTTATTTCAGAAGAGAGTGGTTCATTGCTATGCTAACGGGGAGCACGTGGCACAGGGCAATTGTTAAAAAATATTCCTTGCAGAAATCCATCATCTTTTATTGTGGAACACTCAACATTCTGCTCACAGTAAGGACGTAATTCACTCTGGGCAGTAAGACACCGAGCTGAATGCTGCACTAATTGCAACAAACCTCTGCAGTGTCTAGCCATGGAGGTGTATGAATAGAGTCCAGTCCATAAACCACCGTGCTGTGGTGTGGGTGCTGGCAGTAACCTGTACTCAGCTGAGGAAGATCAACTGTGAAGTGAATTTCTAAGTCACAGGTCCCAGAAACTCTGATTTCATTCTAACAGGACTGATTCACTTAGACTGTATGGCATATGTGTATGGAGTGAATAATGTGTGTATTAAGGATATGGATATAATACTGCTCTACAGAACTGGAAAATGTCCATCTTCTGGCCAGAAAGAGCAATCTTGTGCTATCCATGAGGCCAGACTAGATGATCATAGTTATTCCACGTGGCTCTAAAATTTATGAGTAGAAGCAGAATGTTCCATAAAACCTACTAACAACTAAGCTAAGCAGACCTGGTTTGCCTTTCAAACATTTAGATGAAGATGTTGGAAAAAAAATTATAAAAATACTTTTTGAAACGCCTTTTTAAAATGAAGGGGTAATATAATTCTGAACTACCTAAGGGTGCTTTGTGACTTGTTTAGTGCTTTCATTGCACATTCAAGGTTCTCCCATAAAAGGCACTGCTATGCTCAACTGCTGAGTATTGCTATTATTAATGAAGGACCATAATGGTTCTAAATTTAGACTTATAGTTCAATACAGAGTTTAAGCTCTTTGCTGGGGTTACAGCCATGAGGGTCTGCATGTAAGCAGTCCCTGTCAATTACTGACAGTGACATATATAAGATGGTGCCTGCTTGTGTCTCATTATTTTGATTTGAAGGCACTGTACCATAAACATTCAGAATGCTAAAACCCTAAGAGAAGATGAGCATGCTGATAGCATGAGCATAAAGCTATCAAAGGCAAGAAACCTTGAGTATGTCTCCAAGCAGGGCTTTTGCCAAAACACAAGCTGAACATGCCCTTTGAACACTGTAACACATATTGTAGTCCAAATCTTAAACATACACATCCTAGCAAAAAAATTCCACCACCCTATAAAAATGTTTAAAATAACATTTTCTATTGTGCTTTTATATGCTATATATTTAGAATAGCCATCATTTGAAAAAGTAAAGGTTAACTTCTTTATGTCAGCATTTAAGGCTACCTAGAAATGTGGGGGCAGCATTAAGAATTTTTGTTAGTTTGAAACACTATGAAGTATTTATTAGGCCATACATGTTCATTGCTTCTTTGGTCTTAAATCCAATGTACAGAGTCCCTGATGCTGGTTTGTAGTATGAAATTCCTTTATGGTGTGGAGATGTGAGCAGGTCCTTGAGAAACACAGGCAGCTGGCAGTCAGTGACAGCACAGTGCTTGGGATGGAACAAAAGCAGCAGGAAGGGGACACAGGCACCATGGCTGCTGCCATCGTGTCCAGCATGGTGGCCCCATTGCTCTCCTTGGTGAGGAGAAGGTTGTGCTCAGGGAAAGTCTGCCTGGTGGGTGTAATTCTGTACAGAGATGCCTGCCCTGCAAGGGTCAGACAACCTCCCATTTAGCACAAGCTGAGGGATATCTCAGGGTTTCTTCCAGCTGTATTTTCTGCAGATCTACTCTAGAGCAGCTCATATGGATTTGGAAAACTAACCAGAGAAATCTTGAAAATGTGGTTAGTACTGACAGGGTGCCACTGGTGTTCTTCCAAATACTTTCAAGTCAATCTTCTACTCAAGGTGGAACTAAAATGACCCTGGTATGTGTTTATGAGAAATATTTTGTTTGATGGGGGTTAATGCACGTGAAATGTATAACTTAGTGCGAAAATACTGCATACTGCTTCTCCTGGGAAAACAGTTAATGAATCTGTGTTTAGTGGTTCAATACCTTTTGTGTTGCATCAAGCTCTTGTGCAAAGAGATACCTGTCCTTAGTAAAGATTAGACATGCTGTTGACTCACTCACGTCCTCAAAAATAAGTATATGTATTGAGAATCACGATTTTTCCCCATAAAAGAACATTTTTGGTTTTATTTTTGGAATTCACACTTTGACTTATTCAATAAAATATAAATAGATGCTAGTGTAGCACATGCTCACAGCAAGAACAAAATGCTGTCACGAAAGTGATTTCCCACACAGGACCCTGCTGTTACCATTTCTTTGCTCTGCAGGCTCATATTGCTGAAGAAAATGTGAGTCAAGTCTAGCTCTGCAATCAGAAAATAGATGGTTGAATTATTTAACATATGAGAGACCAAAGTGATACGAACACAAAAGGCCAGCAAGTTTCTAGTCTCTAGAGACATTTGTAAGTCCTGTATCCATGAAAGTGATATACTGTTTATCCAGGTCAGGCTGCCAAATGAAATACATATTTATATATCTTTCATTCCAGGCTAAGCATCATGTCAAAGATGTCATCAGGAAGTATGAACAAACACATAGTGATAGTAGCCATTAGCTTTGTAGTTACATTCAGGTTTTCTCTCAAGAAGTTCATTCTCCGCATCTACTAACAGATAACTGATGGGTGATTTCTCCCTGTCCTTATCTCCACACATGAGTGTTTCATTGTGTTTTCTCTCCCCTGTCCAGCTGGGGAGGGGTGTGACAGAGTGACTTTGCTGAGTACCCAGCATCCAGCCAGGGTCAACCCACCACAATATTGCATTAAAATCAATGTCTTTAAAGGAGGAGAAATTGTGGGGTTTTTTTCTGTGAGGTCAGGCCAGGGACAGAAAGAACCTGTCCTGCCAAGAGAAGAAGTGTCCTACTCCTTAAGGAAACTAAGCATGTGATTTTGTGCAGGTATTTACATCCTTGTCTGTCTCTCTTATCAGGCTACAATTTGACCACTCTCCAACCTGCTTTTTCTCCATATGGGTGAAGATAGTCAACACCTGTGAAATGGGTATAAACTGTCCATTGTTTCTGTAGAGCAAATAAGGCATGCCAGTGCGATGACAACCCCCTGAAAGCTGGCCACAGAGGGCTTCAAGCCCTTCACATCAGGAGTGCCTTAACATGTAACAGCAGTGAAGCAGCTGCCTCTTCCCTCTCATGCCTTCGTTACCCACAAGTACGGCCAACATCTTAAAGGTCACTGAGCTGCAAAATCACCTAGAAACAGGAAATCCTGAAAAGGAAGTAGAGAGAACTGTAAATAAGGAAAAAACCAAATTCTTAAGTGAGGGAGTGCTACTGCCCTGGAGGGACAGTCTCCTGACCTCTGCCACAGAACTCCTGGCCATTGTTTGTCCATTGACTTTTCTCACATGGCCATTGTCTGGAAAGGTCTCGTATTTTAGTACTTGAATGACTACATTTAAGTTAAATGCTCAAAGCTGCTGAGCACCCAACAACTGCCACTGAAAGTATTAAAAAACTTGCTTAAGAAAAGCATCCATATTCTGGAAAATGTATGTCTGTAAATAAGGGATTTATCCAACTTAGTGTTGACGTTTGCACCTTTGCTTCTTCTGACCCTGTAGTTATTAACTGTGTCATGGCAAATTTGCACAAAGTGATGCTGTCTGTAAATCCTTAATTCTACCATTTATTAACTTTTAAATCCTTGACTTTGCAATCTGACTGATTCTTCAGAAGAAATGTCTGTGTTGTCTTGGGTTTTCAGAAGGCAGACTGAACTAACAGAAATTTTCTCATGAGAAATTATCTGTTGACAGAATCAGAGCCTTCTATCACAGAGATCTTTGTCACTTCAGCAGCAGAATAACTGATAGCAGTATCAGATTGTCATCGTCTGTTTACCAGCAGTAAAGGAGAATGAAAAGTGCCCTTTCCAAGGTGCTTTGTAGCTCATAGCTGATACCAGGTTTGGGAAACTGGAATTATGCTCTGCATCTTGAAGAGGAAGATCCTTTGGTGGTTAGAGATCCTTCTTTGGTACATCTATCATGGTCTTTTCCTCAGTCCTCTGAAGTCAGTCCTCTTTCTTAGCTAATCTCAGGCTTACTAGCCTCTCCTGGATCTTTAGCCATTACTCATCCTAACTTAGTCCTTCAGCTGTGTCCTTATTGCCCCTGGTTTTGCATTAGATAGTAGTTTTCTCCTTGCTGCCTGGGTGCCAGAGTTGGGAATGTTCAACACCATGTCCTGAATTTTTGTTCTTGTGAAAAAATCCAGTAAGGTTTTATAAGAAAAGCACGACACTCTGCTATCTCTGGATATGTCCTGCCACTTGTAATTCTACCATGGAAGAAGTATTTGCCCATTTCCATTGAGCTGCCTCTGTGTAGTCTGTGTAAGGATGGGACCTCTGGTATAGCAGCCAAAATTTGTGAGAAAACACAATATATTTGGGGGCTCACGTCCTAAATTTGTTTAAATGTCAAGTTGTTCATGTCAGCTAAGAAACAGAGCAGAGCCAGTCTGCCCTGCCACTTACTTTCCTGTGCACCCTAATCTGCTGCAGCACTGTGGGAAGAAAGCCAATGCAGCGAAGGAAAGCTGCCCAGTTTCAAAATAAGGCACAGGAAATCTCAAATTGTTCTAGACCATCCCAAAGGAGTAACTCCTGAAATCTTTGCTTTAAACATTTCTTGTGCTGTGCTGAAAAAAGCAGCTGCCAAACCATTTGGAGGCTTGGTGTTGAACAGTGAACTTCGGCTGGGAAGGGGCAGATCATTTAATAGTGACACCACATAATTTGTTGTTACTGAAGTCCATATTTATCCTATTAATAAAGAGTTTGGCGTTAACATTTTTGTGTAAATGAGGATAATTTATTAAGTGAAAAAAAAGAAACTAAGGAAAACAGATTGCTCCAGAGGGCAAAGAAATATATCACTGCAAACATACATAATGAATGCAATTTATAAAGCACTTTTAATTAAAAGTTTTTAACTTGAATTATATAATTTGATTGCAAAAGTTGAGCATGTTTTATTAAGCAAAACTTCTCAGCTGATCTTTATACCCCATTTAAGAGAAAATAACCATTATGTTTATAGCTGTCTCTTTGTCACTAAGAAATTATTTATTTATAACTTACCAAAGTGGTGTAAGCAAAACATTTGGGATCTGTGCTTTTGTTCGCGAGAGTTTCCTCCGAATTAATTTCCATCTGTCTAGGCCTTTTAAGAGTGTTATTCTTCTTTATAGGACTGATGAATAATACTAATTCTTGCATACTGCTTTTTATAACAGACTTCAATAACTATCCCTTAGCTTGGGAGCATGAATGCTTATTGTCCTTCTTCAAACATATGCTATACATTATCATATGTTTAAAGACACAAATAGCAAAGAAGCATCTGCTGCAATGAGGAGTCTGATGTCTTTAGATGATTGTTTGCTTTGAGCATATCAGTGAAGAAGGTTGTTTCAGCTCTATCCCACAAAACCTCTGGTTTGCATAAGAGGTTGTTGTACAGAACAAAGCAAAACTGCATTCCCAGTTTTTGAAAACACTGAACAATTTGAGAGGAAGTTGGGTACAGATGGTAAATACCAGTGCTTTCTACCTTATGGTCTTCACTGTGACCAACAAGTGCCCACCTGACATGAAGCCATGGACAGCTCTGGGAATGATCCATCCCCCCCTCCTTAATTTTATGGTTCAGTATCAACAATGGAGGAAGTTTTGAAACTTGGAATAGGGACTGGATGTCCAGTCAAGGAATCAACTTGATATTGCTTTGAGATACTAAGCTTTAACGGAAGGTAGAAAAAGTATTGTTCTTCAACAAAAGCCGACCTGGCTTTTTTTTGGGTATGTATGCTGTGTAGCCACCCCTCTGATTCTTTCTGGCTTGTAAAACAGAATCATTCCGTTAATTTTTGGATGAAGATGCTATACCTTGTATTTAGTAGGCTTGGGAAGTGGTAGGTGAGACAAAGAATTTGTGACTCATCTCACTTACAAATATTCCCTCCTCCTGATTCCAATAAAATTTAGATATTGAATTGTTCTCTGAACAGCCTAACTTTTTGGAGGCGGATCCATGAGATTTAGCTTTGAACATTTCTCTTGCCAGGTTTAATAGAACATAACATGATAGCCTGTAGCATCTGAGATTTACCCAGGTGACTCTTCTTCGAAAGCTGAAGAGCAGAAGGACCAAGTCTTGAAGAGCAGAAGGACCAAGTCTGTCCTTGGAGTGCCATTCTGTTCTCCCAAAAAAACCAAATTCACCTGTGACACTTTTTTTTTCAGTGAATGAGCAGAATTTATTTTTAAAAACATTTAAAAATTACAAATAGATGAATCCACTATTAAAATAAAGGTCTTGTTTCTTTGTCAGGAAAAATAAAACTGCTAGAGCTTCCTAATGCCTGCAAATAGCTCTTCTATTGATGTAAATTAGAAATTGTATTTGGCCACAAGAAAATGAAGGGAGCTATATAAACCAAGAAAAGTAGAGGGCTCCTGAGAACCTTTCACTGAAGTTTGGGAGTGAGAAAATTAATTGTCTCACCTCCAAATTAGAAGCTCTCTGTGTAGATCCTGAGAGTTTGCTGTTTACCTTTCATGAAATGCTGAAGTTTGCAGCTTCTTTCTGAGACTTCAAAGTCAGGATATCTCCCAAAACCATCTTTTTCAGTTTTAGTTAAAAATAGTAAGGTTTATTTCTCATTTGTTTTAGGACCTTTATCTTCCCCAAAGACATAAACAGATTTCAATTTGCCAGTTGGCCCTCCTGATTACCAGCAGTTCTGCGTGAGTAATTTCACATCTTGAAGAACTGGTGTAAGAATAATATAATTTCATTTAGTATTGCAAGTGTTTCTTCCCTTTTTCTTCCATGTGGTTTTTCAGAGTCAGGGAGCATTTTATGCTCAGTGATTTCCCTCCTACATCATCATTTTGCACTGTCAAGTGGGCAAAGAAAGAGCTAGAGAGCGGTCGTGGTCCTTTTATAGTGCTGATAATCAACATGCTGCCCTTTGCGAGGCTGTCATGTTCAAGTACAGGATCCAACACTGTCTGAAGAAAGCTGCCAGCACTTGTCTTTGAATTCCTCTTCCTCTGCTCAAGACAAATGTTGACACTGCCTTTCTGACTTTTGTAAGGAGACCACAGTCTCAGCTGCAACTGCTGTAAGGAGCAAGTAAAGCATGAATGTACCCAGACACTGCAAGACTGCTTAAACACATTCCAAATTCTCTTTCAGGCCACCTCACTAAAGTTTCAGAGTGCTTTGGTTTTCAGATGACAATATTTGACGTGAGGAGCGTTTTGGGGTTACTTCAACCTTATGCTAATGTGTCAAAGATATGTGTCTTCGTGTGTTTATGTCTTATCCTTCTCCCTACCATGGTGCCCTGTATTCATTCAAGGCATTGACTAGACCCTCATTCCCAAACAGCAGGTATATATCCTGGTACAAAAAAACCATTCTAGGAGTTGGAAATATTATCATTAGTGCTTGGACAGCATGATTTTGCTGTCTTTCCCACAAGAAATGAGAGTTTTTATCTTACCCTCAGTTTTATTTCTTAAATCTCTGGAGTTCTCGGCTGCCAGGAGGTGGTGCTGACGTACTCCTTTTGTTCAGGAGCCTGTGACGCCTCTGAGCGCACAGCAGTGAGAGGCAGTTTGATTTTGGCAGACACGTAGAAGCTACTCGGTTACAGTATTTGGCTACATTTTTACATCAGTTAAATTTCATGCCACTGAAGCTGCCTGCTAATACTGTGCTGCTGTATTGACTCTGCTATGAAGGAGAGCTGGACTGCTTGTCTTCTGCTTCTAAAACACATTGCACCACCTTCCAGGTAGGAGGTTCCTGATCTGCAGGGTGGCAGGCTTGACATCCAGGAACTCCGTAAGAGAAGCACTAAAGATTAAGCAAACAAGAGATATGAACTGCAAGTGTGAGTTACTTATGTTGTAAATGCAGCTGGTTTAGGAAAGGGGTTCGGAGTGATGTACCCGAGTTCGAATTGCAGTGCATGAGAAAGATGGTGATGTTTCCTTGGTACCTCCCTGTGTTGGTGTGTTCCCACTGGACCTGGAAATTCTGTGCAGCCCACTTCACCTGGTGAAGCAGACAGCATTTCAAGTCGATAAAACCAGGGTCAGCATGATTTTTTATTCACCTACAATCTTCCAAACAAATCTCTATTACAGACTTGACCTCCCAGACTTAGAGCCCACCTTCTGTATGACAGTCTCACATCTCCTCAGGCCTTGCTGCTCCAGGCTCAGCTAGCCTGTCAGAGCTCCTTAGGTTGCTGCTGTGACTTCAGACAGTATCTGCCTTACCTTGGACTTCTCTGTGATGATCTGACTTTTGAAGCTCTTCTTGTTTGTGTTCTGCACACTCAGCATGGCCCAGAGCACCAGGCTCCTATCCCTGCAGCTCCCACCACCTTCTGCTTGCCTTACTACCCTGGACCACCTGGACTATCCTGCTGCTCAGTGGTTGCTTTCCTCTTTTCTGCCCTTTTCATTCTTTGATGACTAACATAAGCATATAAAAATTCCCAGCTACTTGTAGAGCTTATTCTACAGAGATCTGGTCAGTAGCCCACAGTCTGGCACAAGCAGAGGGGAAGTGATATTGAAGAGCCAGTGACTGTCTGGTGTATCTGCTCTTTAGGTTCTCCTTAGATGGTCTTTGACTAGACCCATCTTGCATTTCTTGGTGTACAGTTAACTCGTTTCTTCTTGTGGTTTTGCTTCCGTGATTTTATTGTCTGACATACAATTCTTCATTTAAGTTTTCTTGTGCATCTTTTTGCTATAGGCAGAACTCTTCTGCCTGAGGGTCTGTTTCACAGTCCTGCTCTGAGGCTTCTTGTCTGTATTCAAAATGGCATAATCTGTAACAAATGTACCATGTAAGTAAGTTAAATATACATTGATCTTTATTCCTGTCTGTGAGTGCTTGATAGGCAGAGAGATATTCAGAAAGCCAGTGTCATAGAACTCCTGTGAAAACTGAGCTCCTACTGTTAAGCCACCAGTATAAAAGACTTGACCTCATAAGGGCAGATAAATCTGCGTGTGACATAAATTCCCTCTCTGGACACTAACACTGCTTTTCAAGTACTTCAGAATTTCACATATGTATTTTTTCCTCTCACATAAAGGCCTATCTCAGCATGGCATCATGGCATTTACTTCCTCCCTCTGTTGCAAGTCCATACTAAAGTTAACTGTGAATTCAGCCTTGCAAGTAAGGTTAACTTGCAGAAGAATGCATTTTCTTCAAGGAAGTTTATGGCATTTTCAGACATTTAGTTCTCTTTCAAACGGTCTCATTTAAAACACTGGACTATAAGGCAGTCTTGAGCAGTGAAACTCAACCTTTCCTGTTTCTGTGCAGACTGAAAGAAGCTGATGCTCTGATTATTTTCGTTTGGAAATGCATGGAGAGATAAATACAGCAATGGAAATACCTGGCTGTAAAACAATCTGTTTCAGTAAAGCCTTGTCTATGAGAAGGATTAAAGAACTGTGTCCAAGATCAAGTAAATGTGAGCCTTTGATTGCTAAATAGGAGAGGGACAAAATCACTATGGCTGATAGTATGCTGAAATCGAGAAGAATTCACAATATCCCCATGGCTTCTACTGCAATGAAAAGAAATGCCGTTGAGGGCTTGGGGTTTTTTAGCTGGTTTTTTTTTCTTTTTAAAAATGTTTAAATTTTTCAANTTTTTTTTGTTTGGGATTCGGTTGTGCAAATTTGGGTAAGTGCAAATAGCTTCATTTCTTTTGTGTCTGACTCATTGTGAACTCAGATGTCTCCAAACAGTTATCTCAGGAAATATTTCAATTAAAACACACTTTTTTGTTCTTGGCACTGTTCATCACCAGATCAAGTTTTTCAAGTCATCTTGTCAGGTTGTCTCTAACCCTATGATGTAAGACTGCTGCAAGTTACTCTCCTGTATTTCAGCATCACCCCAAAAAGAGGTGTTTCCAAGCAGCTTTCTCATTAAGAAATGGCAAAGCTTTCTGTCCCTACCTTCTTGCTAGATTATGTTGTGACAGTCTTATGTGTAAAATATGCCTCTGATTGCTTAGGGTCAGGTTTTATCATGAAGAATGACAGGAGCACAAAGCAGGATCTCTCTGGAACTAGTAATTTATGCCATGGCTTACTTTCTGCTGAGACACCAGGATAAATTAGTCTAATTTACATTAGGAGAATATTTAGTTTTGATAATAGGAGAAGTTTTCTCTCTAGGGTAAATGCAGCTTGCATAGTCATAGAGCATCTTTTGTTGAGCTTATGCAAACAAACTGGATATGTGGGGGTCTGGAGATAGGGAACCGTGTGTGGTATGAGGAGCGATAGGGTAGATCAGAAGTTTTCAGCCTGCTGTCTGCCCCTGGCTTGCCCAAAAGTTGATTAGGGGGCGAGGGTGACTTATTAGGGTGCAGCAGTGGTCTGTTCTGGGCCAAAGTCTTTTCAGCTTGCCTGTGCCACATGGGTCCAGGAGTGCTGTAGGGACAGAAGGAACATGCTGGGTAGGTGCAGCTCATCCTGTACTTTGATAAACTGGGCTTTCTGCACCTGAGCCTTGGTCCTCTCATGCCAGGAGAGGTGTAGGAGATGCCAAACTCCCCTATCCTCAGAGGAGGACATTAAATGTCTCACTGGGGGCTCTCCTACAGGACCCCTTGAGCACCTTCTGGTTCTACATTTCTATGATTACATTACACTATAAGCCAGAAACAAATTAAAACTCTGTAAAAATATCACCTATGACCCTGGAAATGGTAGTTTTGCAGAACTGCTTTCCTGTGTTTTTCATTCAAGGCGTATTGTGCTGTTCATTACAGTACGTCAGAGTGACAGTAGCATTATTCTCTTATTTACAGTTCTTCCTTTCTCTTCAGCAGTGAAAATGAAAAGGAAATCAATGCCATTAAATAGAATAATGACAAACTCACCTCCTGCAAGGTCTGTGCTCTTATATTTTGTTTTCTGAATTCTCATCTCTGAATGTACTTGTACAAATGCGATGGAAGAATGGAGGAAAACTCCAGTTAAGCACTACTGCAAAAGAGAGAAATACTGTGGTAGGCCACTGGATCTGCAAAAGGCTGAAAACAATCCCATGTCCTGCATCCCCCTCCACACCCCTGGCCTTTACAAAAGTCTGCTATGTGATTAGAAATGTCAGGGAGGAAGATCAAGAAAGATCAAATTAAGTGACACAGGAGACAAGGGGAGCTAGTACAATTCAGCAGCAATCAAACAACATTCAAAATTCAGTAACATCATTCTGTCTTTCAGTCAATCTGTGCATCACACTGTGAAGCCTCTGACCAAACAGCTGTTAAAAACCCACCAAGGAAGTTCTCCATCAGGCAGGAGCCTGTGGTCTCTCACAATTTATTATGTCAGAGCAGCACCTAACGCTGAACTGTGCCAGCAGGGCAGTATTTCATTGCCCTTTCTGTGCAATTCTGAACTAAAACCCTTTCATGAATTTACAGATTGTGAGCAGAGTTTGCAAGCACAACATCTGGAAACCACTTTGGCTTTCAGAAGTGAGAAGGCTGCAGCATGACTCTATATTCTCTGCAAGAGTGTTGTTCCTCTCTGCTGCATTGCTCAGTGAATAATATTGACTGCTCGGTTCTTCCAGAGTGTGAATTTTACTGAGGAATGAAGCAACAGGGATAAGAGTGCAATGCATTTATCCAGCATGATGCCTTTGCTCTAATGAGTGTGGCAGCCATGCAGCATTTAGAGTTGCTGACTATAAAGGATGAAACAAATCTCATTTGCATACTACTCTCAGGGAGAGTTTCGTTAGTGAGACTCGCCCTCTTTGTACTGTGCCAGTCCCTACCTCTCAAGCAACCCTGCTGGGCTGATGGGAAGCAATTTAGATGGGCTCAAAAGCGGTTCAGTAAGATGAAAATTTTCAATGGATAATTACAAGGCCAATATTTCATAGGTCTGGCTGCTTTCTAATTAACATACTTTGACTAGATCTGCCTGCAGCCAAAGTAAAGCCCATTAAGGAGTAAGCTACCAAATTATGTGGTAAATACAGTGAGGTAACTTCACCCAAAGACAGGCTGCCTATGTGTGATATGGCTTGGAGGTGCTATATTTTGTCTGGGTGGAAGGTAAATTAAGTTAAGCTGAAATGAAGAAAGATGCAGTGGCAGCTGTGAGTGTGACCTGGGACCTGAACGCCGATCAGCTGAGAACAGCAGGGCAGAGAGTGTTGGGCGTGGGCTGCAATTTGAGATTAAATATGGCAAAGAGCACTTACAGCAAATGATGGTACTGGGTCAGGAGCAGAAAGTGGTAGATTTTGACATCATTCATAATTGTTACAGTACTGAAGTTGCACAGCCAGGTACTGACCTGCTGCATGCACTGATGGAGTTAGGATATCTATGCTTCCCAAAGGAAAGAAGAGCGTATAAGGGGCTGTTCTATGCAAAGTTTTTGTGTTTGTGTAAAAAAGAGAGAGAAAAAAAAGGGTTTAGTTAGTCTCTCTTGCTGAGAAAAAAAAAAAATGCTGTTGGCCTCCCCATTAAAAGCACAGAGTCTGCAATTCTTTGTGTAATAATTTCATTACAGCACAATCAGGTACCAGCTGGTGATGCTCCTGATGTACAGAGGTTGCACACATTGCAAGGGAATTGGTTGAGACTTTCCTAGTAAACACTGGATCCTGTATCCTCAGCACATTTCATACATCATGGCTGGTTTCCCCTGGGACAAAATATTTCTGTTTCAGCTGCATTACCCAAGAAATACACCTGCTCCTTTATGTAATCAGCACGATCTCTACAGAAGGGTAAATAGCTACACATTTACCTGATGCAGCAGATGTTAAACATGTTTGCAAAATGGCAAGTAAAGATTGAGAATTAGCTTTGCAAAATCCTCTATAAATGTTATAAAGAAATAAAATAGGTGACAAACACAGCTTTATGCAGTTTTCTCCATTCATCTGCACTTGTTCTGCTTATAATTTGAAGAGTCCTGGATAATCTGCACACGTAGGAGTGGATATGTACTTACATGCTTTAAAACCCATTTGTCCTGAACTCCTGCACAACCACTCTGTGTTGGGTGTGTAGGTACACATGCATAAGAGAAATACATTCACAAATAGAGGGGTAGATTATTTGCTTTGTGTATGAGTGTCGGGTGTGTAAAGTTGCAAAGAAGGAGGAAAGTAGAGTCACTTGCACGGTACTGTTGTGGTGGCTAAGTCCACATTACATCCCCCATGTTGCTATGAAGTGGTCTCTCCCCATATCACTGTGCCAGAAAGTTCTCCCTTCATCAGGACCCCACTGGCCCCCGTTCTCTCTCCCCTCCCCTCCCCTCTTCCATTGGCCCCTCTTATGTCACTCAACCTTGCCTCTACCCCCCGTCCCTCAGACCATTGTTTACTGATTCTCTGCCCGCCCCTGGTACCCCTCAGGATAAAACCACGCACACGCGATTGTTTGGGGTTCTTTGCCTCTGTCCCCCTTCAAGTGTGTTGGTTCTTGCTATCCAATAAACGCCTCGGAACTGCACGCAGAGAATCCCTCCTGCCCCTTCGTGTCCGGAACGCGCACAGGCTGTGTGTGTGTGTGAGTGGCTGCTCGCGCCCGCCTGCGAGGGTGAGGCTGTCAGCACGTGTGGGTGCTAGGGGGGCACCGCCAAAGCGTCTCCACGAGGGACTCTGTGGGAGAAACGCGGCATCGGCCCATTGACCCCACACACCGCGTTATGGTACTGCTGCTTTTGAAATACTGCTGCCTTCAAAACACTGCCAGGTCTTCAAATTGATGGAAGACTTTGCTGAGGAGCAACATGGGAGCCACGAACAGTTTAGTGGTATCATGCCTCTATTAGAGGAAATGTCTCCTGGGTCACAATATCTGAGCTCAGCAGTCACTGGCAGCTGGAGGGATGTGCTGAAGGACCTCAGCTGTAATTTCACTGGAAACAAGCTGTTATGTTTCCTTTTCATATAATAAGACATTCATATAACAGAGAACGTGTATCTATATCTATCTACACCATCTATATCTATATCTACACTGTGTGTAATTTTATATGTATGGGACATATACATATGTGATCTTTTAGGTGTATGCATATGGACTCATACTGGTGTGCATAACTGAATCATTTTGTAAAGACTGAACATGTATAATTTTTTTTAAAAAGCTATAAATAATACAAAAATTATTTCTGTTCTGTAGTATCTGATGTTGGATTGTACTAACAGATGATTCCACAGGACTTTAGAGATGTGTTTATTGGGATACATCATGCAAACATGCTTACCTTATATAATACATGATTGCATGATTATGTGTGTGTATGACATAATTCTGTAATGCAGTGGTATATACACTTTTAGAGTAACCTCCCCAGATATCAGGCTAAGTTGTTCTCAGCAGCTGGAAGGTTGAAAGCTAAGGCACAGCATGTGCTGCTTATTGCAACACTGCTCCTATAGAAGAGAGAACTGGTGTTTAAAATCTGTAAAAAGATGCTTCAGCAGCTGTGCTACCAGCCAGCAAGAGTGGCATTCCCTTGCTGCTCCCTTCAGCCACAGAAGACCATAATTGAATAGCAAGTGAATCCTTTGCTGCCTGAAGCATCCAGGCAGCAGACCCAGAGGTCCTTTCAAATCAGGGTTTTTACAGTTCTTCCTAAGTCACAGGAGATGTTGGTGCCCTTCTGCTTTGCGAAGACAGGCAAAACTGAAGCAAATCCCCAAAAATTGTGCAAGGAACAAGTCAGGAAGAAGATCAGCATAGCAGAGAAATAGGGACAAAAAAAGCTGCTGGTGTCATTAGTATATAGTAACACAAGTAATACAGTAATCATGAAGACTTCAGCTTTCTTTACCATAGGGGTGTTACTGGCCATCTCACACATCATCCTACCTCAGCCCTTTCAGAAAATAAGGGGGTTACTACTCTTTCCTGCCATCTCTGCCCTCAGACCTGTGTTTATATGTGTCTTGTCAGGGGATAGCACTGGCCACTCAACTCCTCTGCATCTGATGAGGGGTGGGAAACCTCTTGGTCTAATAGATCTTATCTAATAGATAATACTGTATTTTCCTTTTTCTTCTATGGCAAGTCATTGTTTACAGCCAAATCTACCAAAGCAGGAGCTCTGTTTACCCAGATGGGAAAGCGAAAGTAGCATTAGATTGCTTTTGTGTTGAAAGTTGTATGCGTTCCTAAATGATCTGCCTGGCTAGGTACCTCATTGATGTCACTGGGAAGCGGATGAAAAATACTACTTTTGTTTGGCTGCATTATGTGTTGTATATATGTAAAAGGCTGCAGGTTGTAGAGTGCTGTGGAATCAGACCATTCTTCTTTGTTTTTCAAAATATTTTATGTGTTTGAACTGTAAGCTGTGATGCTCTAGCACTTGCATAAGATCTGCAAAGTTTGGGTTTGCGAGTCATTTCTGTTTCAGCATGATTTAAAATCTTTCCTTGACCAACTGGTTGAATAATTGGTACCATCCATTAGCTGAATTAAAGTACGGGATGATCAATAAAACATGAAATTCTGTAAGTAAGTTGTGCTCAGAGAGTGCAAGGACGTAGCAGAGGAAGTACCTCTGATAAAAGGCTGTGTTCTTACCATGAGAGTTTTCTGATGAATTCCTTTCCTGGTCCCTCATCATCCTCCTAATGACTGGTGAGTGCTGCATACAGATCTCCTGAGCCTGTATGGTTATTTCTGTTTCAGTTTTGGTTATAACCTCTTGCAACACACTGAGATAGTGACATTCTGTTCTCTGTACCGGCAGTTGCGAAGGAGTGGGGAGCTGAGTGAGACTGAGCACAGAGTGGTCCCACATCCACTGACATGGCACAAAGCAGCCTGCAGGGTACAGACAGACCACGCTGCTCAGGGGCTCAGCCACACTGCCGTTGGATAAATAACAATACATCAGGCCCAAAGAGAAATGTATTTTCCAGGTGCTCATCTTGAAGCTGGCCGAAAAACCTGTTCTTTCCTGGTTTTCTAGGGAGGTTTTGTTGGGTATGACAGTGCTGGAACTGCTCCTTGTAGATAATAGATTGAGATGTATGATAAGCTTTGTATTGTGTCAGTGTGCTTCAATCCTTTACAGGTGGGTTTTAAAGATGCACCTCAACTCATTTACTCCACTGGGTGATCAAAGACCCAGGACTACACAAAGGATTTCTGAATGTTGCTTCTTTGCTCTGTTAGACATTGCCCAAATAGATATTGCTTGTTTCTTCTCTGTCAGGGAATTTCTTTGCGCCTTTAACATTTGCATCATGTACTGTTTTGAGTTTAGATTTTCAGGACTCTTAAAAAGCAAAATAAAATGGCATTTCTGCCTGATTAGGGATCCACCATGAATATGATTCTAATTCTTCAGTTAAAAATGTGAAATGAAATTGTTAATGAATCTGCATTTTCACTGCTGTGCCAGTGTATTTTATAAGCTAGCCCAAAAGTACTTCTGAAGCTCTCAGGTTGGATTCTGACTTGGTAGACCATTTCTCAGACTCACAAAAGTTCCAGTGCATTCCAGCATCTCGGTTTGATAGTTTGTGGCTTCTCTGAGTAGACAACAGTCTTTTGTTTTACTGGGACAGAGCTCTGCTGTGCCACTCACTGGGACATAGCCTGCACCTCATTTCTTCTCCTCACTTTTATCTTTTCAGCCTAGGAGCTCGGCAGCTTCCCTGCAGCCGGAGGGAAATGACAGATCCAGAAGAGCTCCCTGCTCCTCCCCACTCTCCATTAGCTGTGGGTACTGCCCACGGTGCTGCTGCTGTTACACCAGCACTGAGATGTACCTGGTGATAAAATGACTGACTGCTAGGACTGTAGGACTAAAAATAAGGCAGACAAAATTTTTTTCAGCTCTCACCAGAGCACTCAAGCTCTATCATCATATATTGGCTATTTAATCTTTCCAGCCTCTGAGTTGGAGAATGAGTTTTCAGAGTCTTGCCTGAGTATTGCTAGCCCTGCTCCAGATGAGGAAGAGTGCCTTCAGTTTTCAGGCAAGCCATCTGTTTAATTTGAAAGGCCCAACAAGCTATTGCAATGTCATTTCTTCAAAAGCCACACCCAGCCATTCTATTGGAATGAGAACTCTTCCTCTATTTTCCTCTGGAAAGGAAAGCAAATTTTTGAGGGTGACTTTGAAGAACGTTAATTCACTGTTTTCATTTTGTGTTTGGGATATTTTACAGACCCTTCCATAAACAATTGCTCTTGGATTCCAATTTCTACTTTGTTCAACTACACATTTTGTGACAGTCACACAGAGCTACATGTACAACAAGATGCCTGCATGACAGAAAATATGAAGTATCAGAAAGATTAATGTAATAGTAAAATATGTGCAAAAATAACAGTACTTTGCATGTACATTGAACAGATGAGTTGCTCATTCTACAGTAGTTGACTGTATAAGGCTATTTATGCATAAATCACTTAGTTCTGCCTGACTTCTGCATTGATGGGACATAATTGATCTTTAAAAGTTTTATGAAAGAATCAGTGTCTGCGAAATTAAAGGAAGTTCCGTTGTTTAATTTTGCATTTCTATCAACTGCCAGGAATATCACAATGGTAGAAAAGCACCAGTTTTCTCCTAAAAACTTTTTATACATAGTATTAAATCAGTAAGTATATTAATGTATTACTGCAAAATATTTAGTGCCATGGTATTTTTCACTTTGTATCTGGAATTTATGGAATAAAAGCCAACAACATTGTGGTAAATTGATCCACTTCCAGGAGGAATGATGGTAATATTTCATCAGCATCATACCTGAATTGCAAGGCTCTTCTTTCAGAACAGCATTAGACAACTCAGGCATCGGAAAGCTCTGGGTCTTGTGACTATGGGCTACCTGCCTTTTGTTTAAGAAATTGGTTGGTCAGTCTGGGATAAATGGGGAAATATTTTTCTTGTTTTCATCATTTGGGAGCAAACGGACAAGGGAAGAAGGATGGGTAGAATCCCACTGCTGTTCCACTGGTCAACATGGGTGTCACAATTTAGCATAAACACACTACAGCAGTGAACCTCTTTCTTCTGGAATGCAGGAAGGATCAACAGTCTCCTGAACCACTGCATCTATCCCATAGCATTCATGCTGGTACAGCACCACTTTGCTATTGAGTGTGTCCTTGTGACAAAACAAAGGCATCTGTTGTTGCTGTACTAGAGATTGTGATTAATGCACTGACAATAGCTGCAACTATCTGCAGTTTTAATTAAAGTACTAGTTTCTTCACCTGTTTTTGCATCGTAGTTTTGAAACAATTGCTCAACAATTTAATCTTCCTTGTTTTCTAGGCTCTTTGTAGTAGGAATTATGAGAAGTCCCTGCACAGCCACCCCTTTATTCCTTCAGCTGTTTGTTTCTGAATATGTGTCAAACACATCTGCACATTTTTCAAAGATGGTTAATGTTTTGAAATTGGAAAAGCAGGCAGAGAGCTGTAAGCCAGTCTGGCAATGGCTGTAGCTGTGTATTATGTACTTTAATGTGTAGCAGGCTTGAACTGATGAGGGAGATGGAAACTATTCCCATGGCCCATGTACGTTCATGGACATGAAAAATAAATTGCTTAACCTTTTAGGAGAGCCTCGTGTGCTGCAGTGGCTGGCCTCAGACCGTGGTGGCAGATGAAGGAGCTCTTCCTGTGTTTTGAGCCTGCTGGATTTCCAGTGGTTGTGCACAAAGGCCTCTGATGATTTATTCTTATCCTCCTCTGTGATACTCCCAAATCCCTCTGGGTCCTCCTGATGTTCTCATGACCACCTGGCTTATCTATAGCCCTCTGTGTAGGGATGAAAGAGTCAGGGTTGAGGACTCTAAGGAGGATTCGCTGCGCAACTGAAAGGGAATGATCTCAGACCTAACATTCTGCAAATGGATCTTGAAGGCACTGCATATAATTACTATAAATTATTGAACCAAAGTAGTAAAAGCTATACTTAATGCATCGAGTAAAACAGAATGAAAACAGCTATCTCTCTCCCCCACAGTCTCTCTTAGTACTGTCACAATCTAACACGGAGTTCCCATTGCAGACAAAATTATAGCAGAAGGGCTGTTTAACTTAGACAGGGGTCTGTGTACACAAACATCACAGCGTGTGATGCAGGGTGATTGGTTGTAACATGGACAGTTTTGTGTTTGGTTAAACCTTCATGCTGTCAAATGGTATTTCCCTGCTTTGAATGGTAATTGTCTCCTAATGTTGTTAGGCAGCTGCAGTGCCAGTTTGATAGTTGTGTGATTTTGGACACTTGTTATGCCACTTGCTGCTGCAATAAAGTAATTTTAATTTGGTAGATTCCTGAAAAGGCTTATTCTGTGTAAATTACCTAGTCAGGCATGTGAGGAGCATGCCGTCCACCTTGTTTTCCCAATGAATCAGTGCTAGTTGAAAGAAGAAACAAAGGGTTTTCTATAAATTTACCCTGAGAAAGTCACAACGGATCTCCTCTTGAAAATCATACCACTGGTACAGAGTTGATGTCAGAAGGAGACTTCCAAGAAACCTGAAGTGTCACTGTGTTCAGACTGGTGACTCAGCTATGGGAAAGAACAGGTGATGACTCTGTAAATAGATGGGATGAATGACACTGAAAGCAGGAGCATGAGCTGTAGGGGTATTGGCAGATTAATAGGTGTAATGATTGTAATTGTATGGGAATCACTTGAGTCGTGGCACTGTCTGTCAAGTAAGTGCAGAAGATCATTCATAAGCCATTGAGAGGGATCCAAGTAGCCTGTAAAGAAGCTTCCAAGGAGGACAAAAATGAGTTGCATCAAAGTTTCAGTACACTTACATGCAAGTAACTGTACAGTTGTATATAAAATATTTTTCTGAAAATCTTTCTTCCTTCTTTGAATAATTGTTGAGGCTGTATAAACTGTGGACTAGCTGTTTGGAATAATTCACCCAAATGATTTTAGCATTCCCTTCAACAACCAGAAGAAAAATAGGAGGCCTGTTAGTTTTTAATTTTATAAGATCAAGCCACTCAGGACAGGGAAATGGCCAAAATAGATGGCAATGTTCAGAAGGCTGTGCACCTTGCTCTCAGGACCATGATGCTCATAGCTGGTTTTGTAACAAGGGGGGGGGGGATGTAACACACTGATGCTGCTGTTTCAGAATTATTTTCTGTCATGGAAAGATGTTTAACTAAACTAATGAGAGAACTGGCTTGGCTGAGAACGGCAGTCAGAAGACATATCACTGGTGTCCTGTTGCACAGGGATGGAGAATGGGACAGACATGTCTAATTATTGCCCAATACTGTGGCTGTAGGAACACTTTCTTGCCAGCCACATGCTCCAAGCAATGATCATGTAGACCTTTCTCTGCTCAAGTGGGTGCTTTATCATGGGGAAGCCTGAACTTCATCTTGTCATTGGTACATTTTGTTGTTTATGTGGTTGAGACTCAGTTAAAACATGACAAGCTTTGATAGACTACGTCAATTGTTTTTTTCTTTTCTTGGTAATACCTACTGTGTTTTGCAGTACTCTGTAAAAAATGAAGGCTCTTTGCTTTTAGTGAGAACCAGTCAGAAGAGAAACATGACGCACAGAAAATGGATTTTGTTTATGAATTTGATAATGTTGGCTCAAATGTCTGCATAAAAAGTTCCCTTTTGTCAGAATAACAGTCACTTCAAATGGCCTTTATGTTCTACCTTGGGTAAAATATTCACCTCATGGACTTTGCCAAAACTTTTAAATAGAGGTAGAAATATTTATGATCCACCAGAGGCTCAGTAAATCCCAGAGACGCTGGTGCCTTTTTGAATGCAATGTCTTTTCAGCTTCTGTTTTCCAGGCTCTGCTCTCTACTTTCTACTTTCTAATTTGGTAATGTTCTCCACACAGTTCTGGTTTTGTTCTGCTGAGCCTGCACCATGGGAATGAACTGGCTTTGCTTTCTGCATGGGTGGGCTAAAGTTTCCTTGGAAAGCGTGGCTGGGAGTCACTGACACAAGTGCAGCCCGTGGTCACAGCATCCCTGCAAAGTGCATGTTGCTGATCTCACTTTACAGATGGCTGAATGAAAGCAGAGGAATGAAGAGATTTGCCTAAGGCCACATAAGAAATCAGTTGCTTGTGTCGGATTAGTTACAGCTCAGGACTTCCCTGCTGCCAATTGCCAACCCTGCACTTACTCTGGCACTCACTCCACTGTTTCCAGTGCCACAGGGATTGTTTTTGCCCTACTAGTTTAGAGGACATGTAGATGGTCCTGCTCAAGACATAAAATAATCCTGCTGCAAATTGTTTTAAGAGACTTTGCTGCCTTTATGCAAGGTGGGAGATCTGGGGTAAATGGTTTCTGCTTGCATGATTCTTGGCACTGTGAACTTTATGTCATTGCATGTTTTAATGACATTTTCCTGGTAATGTGAAGGTTGACCAAAATGTGCTTGGTTAAGACATGGAAATCCGGATTTCTTCCCATATTTTTTATTTACACCCCAAAAGTAACATTATATGTGTCTTGACACACAAACCAAAAGCTAGGGTTAAAGCAGGCCTGTCCATCATGCAGTGTGGGATAGTTAACCATCTCATGTAAAACTGCTGATGAAGATTGGCACAGAGCAGGGCAATCATCCTGCACGTGCCTCCTCCTGGACATGTGCTCACTGCTTGGTCTTCAGTGTAAATAGTACAGCAAGCAGTGAGAGTTCGGAGCACTCCGTGTGCACCCATACAGCTGTGGCTTTGCTCCAGCAGCTGGGGGGGATTGCAGGAAAGGGTGTATGTAAGTACTTGAACTGGGAGCACTTGTGTGTTCAGACAAAACCAACAGAAGATGTGACGCATACGTGTGTTGAAAAGAAAAGCAACTGTTAAGGTGTGAGCAGAGCTGCCTGTGATGTGCACTGGAGTATGTACCTAAATAGAGCTTGTTTCAGGAATAAGGGGTAGAAGGGAGAAGCCATAGAGGCAGCAGAGAATATCTACAAGGCAGAGATGCATGGCAAGCAGGGGAAGGAAGGGATTTGCTCCTGCAGGGTGCTGACTATCTTTAATGCCCGCTGAGTTCAGAGGTAAAAGGGAAAATCCTGCAGTTACATCTGTGTAAAATGTGTCTTAAGTACTCCTGAATTTTCCTTCAAATAGTTGCTGCCATTTCACTGCAAGCAATCTAATGTGAGCAGATCCACTGCGCTTTTTTTCTTTGCAATGCTAAATTGTTATATCTTTCTGATCATGTGTTCTGACAAAGTTCATCCAGAAATGCACAGCAAAAAGGGTGACTTTTGATGCTGTCACTTTTATTGCCTCACTGGATAATACAAGACAATTTTTCATCCCTGAAACACTTTTTTCTGGCTGGTCCACATAGTAATGTCAACCCCAAAATGTTTTTCTCTCTAAGAAGGACATTATTAAAATATTCCATGTCTTAAGTAGGATTCTCCTCATAGTAGCACCTTTCTTTAAAAGGGCTCATCTTCAGGTCCATACAAATTTCTACTATTGTGTGTGTACACGAAACACAACTACTCAGGCTTCAAGATAATTTTATATACAGGATATAAAGATGAAGTGTTCATCTATGTCCTCAAAGATTAAAATCTTCTTTCCTTCAGGCTCTTCCTCACCTCTGTTTCAGTCTGTGGGATGTGAGCAGGGAGGGTGGGATCAAGCCCTACGAGAACCATCGGAGCAGAACGGCCACATGCAGAAATTTCACTTGTGTTGTTCCCAGCTAGAATGTGTGTGTTTCTTTGTGTTTGAGGACGAGTGGTCACCCTTAAACTGCCTTGCTGTTTGTGGCTTTCTTTCATAGCAGTGAGATAAATCAGAGAGCTGTGTGAAAAGCAGCACCCCCTCACACCTGTACAGACTTGTGACACCATCGGGATGGGTTTTGTTTGTCAGTGCATTGCATGGAGGCAAAAGCACACCATTTCTGGCAGATGTCATCTTGCCCTGCAGTCCTGCCTTGTCCAGAAACAAAAAAGTCTTCATTTCTATTGGCTGCAATGTTATGAAATGTCTGAAAAAAGCATGAACTAACCAAGCAGATGAAAACTCCATGTGCACAGTGTTTAAAAAGTGAACATTACAGGTGTTTTCCTCTTGCAAGGTGACGTATGATTAGCTGCACAAGAATGTAAGTTATTTATTCATAAGAGGATTGAAGGACTGTTTCTTTTAGTGTGCATAGGCTTTTGATTTTGAATAGTTGAACTGGAACATATTGTTGGCTGCCACTGCTCTGACACTGTGCAAATCCTTAATCACAGCCACTTCAATGGAATGGGTTATCTGTAATCTGAAGACATAACTTCAGCAGAAGATCTGCTGCCATTAAATATATGAGATTAGCTGACACAAATCCTTTTGGGTAAAATGTCTTCCACTGCACAAACCTCAAGTGCATCATGCATAAGTGCAAGTGTACACAGATTAAAACATCAAAAATATTTAAAAATATGCATATGCAGGTATGAAATGTCACGTTTGGAAGTTTTGTAGTTATGCAATTATGTTAAAAGCGACGAAAATTTAGAACTTTACTGTAAAAGAAGTATTGATTGTATAAATATGACATCAATTAGATAGCTTTTTCTGTTATATATTATAATCTCTGTATTGCATATGATAACTTTTAATGAAATTGTACAAATTTGTTGTAGGCAAATTCAGTTTATACATGAAGCATTATATTAGCAAAATACCTGCTTCAGATAGGAATTTCTAGGGATCCCACTGTGTGGTTTTTATGCTTTTTAAAAAAAATACAGTTTCTTCAGAATTTTGTTTGTTTGTTTGTTTGTTTGTAGAAGTGTGAATCCAGGCCACTTTCAAGCCCCAAAGTGACCATGGCTTTCTAAAATACCATGCTAAGAATGACTCCCATTACCAATTCTCTAGACAAAATTCATGTTGAGGGTTGAATGCAGGCAGCCCTCTGGCCATGCATGGACCTGCTGATATGTTTAGATTAAGCCTTTTTTTTTTCTTCGGGGATGTAGCATTGTCTTTCACTTACTTCCAGAAAATGTTTGTTGTATATTGCCATGGCATATCACTGCTGAGCTACTGTTTTGGAATGACAAAGCAGGTATGTTGGAAAAGCAGCTGAACTAATGACTTGCTCTTAGAGCCCAGAGGTCGCATCATGGGAGCATCACACATCTCTGTGTTATTAGTATTAGTATTAGTATTAGTATTAATATTAGCCCCAAAGAAGCCTGAGGTATATACCAAAGCACTTAGTGCTATACTTTCAGAGGCATTAATACTTTTTTGTCAGTTAATAAAATTGTTCTCTTGGTGAGCATGGTGAACAAGCTACAGTCAAACAGCCTTGAATACTGGACAAACTGATACAGCAAAGCAAAAGAAAAAAAGAATTTTTTTTGTAGCTGAAAGGAAGAACGTGTCTTAAAACTGCACACACAAAATAAAATGAAAGGAATAGATTAGAGCAGAATAGAATTGGTAAGTAAGTATCACCCACATACTGGTTTAATTTATATATATCCAGCTGAAAGGACATGCAGAGAAGTATCTAGACTCTCAGTTTGGTTTTTTTTAAAATAATATTGTTGCTGTGTTGATGCTGCATGCAGCCATGGTAGCTTGGAGTTATAAAAAGCCTGATCTTTAGCTACCCTGTGACAGGGAAGTAATTGATTTTTTAAGTGCTGGAGATTGAACATCACCAGTTCTGTGAGCTGCTTAAGGGGCAAGTTATTGTCTGTGGCCTTTTCTTCTAAGAAGCAGTGTCTGAGATCAACAATATGGGTGAAACAATGCCCAGTAAAGTACACTTCAAATTTATAGCAGTACTATTGCTAATACTTGGAAGTGACAGTTTGGGGTTAAGGCAGGAGCTACTGAGGGGAAGATGGTCCATGGTAGTGTTTAGGCAGTATCAGGTGACTTGATACTCAGACACTGAGTTATGAGAGTGGGGAAATGCATGGGCTCTGGACCAAGCAACAAATATATCAGGTGAATCATCAATTGCCTGTTAACATTTATTTCTATATTTTGTATGATTAATACATAATATTATTTCCTAATCACAATTTCTGTATGTTAAGCTGAATATTGTAAGCACATAGGAAACCTGTACATATAGCTGTTTTTCATCAGTAGGGTTTTTTGTTTGTTTTTTTGTCGGAGTTTTGGGGTTTTTTGTTTGTTTTTTGTTGATATGTGTGTTCTTCTGTGGAAAGAATGGCTTGAGAAGGTTTTACAGGAATGTTTCTGTCTTATTCAGTACTAGAGTAAAAATGATTATTGCTGGAAATTTCCTAAGACTCAATTTATTTAAAAGTAATGCATTTCCCTTGATGGGATTTTACACAGGCTCAGAGATACATAAATTAATCTTGAGAGTAGCAAGTGGAAAATCTCAGTCTGTACCCCTGTGATCCCCTAGTACTCGTAGTGGGCTGTTTGGACTGGTGCAATAGGCATATCCCAACTCACTGAACAGAGTTCCAAATAGTGCAGTCTTTGGGTACAAGTTCAAACTGCCTTACATGCCCCAGTCATTCTAGGCACCCCCCTCTGAAGAAGTAACCATTATTGAACTCCCAGCCTTCTTCCAAATACATCATGCAACCTGCAGCACTAAAAAACTTTCTTGTGTAGATGGTATCACAGAGTAATTTTTACAGAAATGTTAAACCTGGGAATGTCTGGGTGTGGAAGCACTGAGGGAAAGTCAGGAGGGCTATGAGAATGGTGTGTGTTGATGGTCAGCAAGATCTCAGCACACATCTACCTGCAGCTTCCTACCAGGACAGGGAGACAAAGGGCGGTGAGCAAATCCTAATGGAGGTGGGGATGGAGAAACTGACAGTTCCTAACAGATAAAAAAAGGTTCACCTAAAACCAGTACATGGTCACCAGCATAAGAGGAGCACAGAAGATGTAAGAAGGACTTGACAGCTGGAGTCCCTTTTTCCCCATGTCATTGCAAGGACTCCTAGACAGCACCTGCACATACATTATTGCCTGGATGCTGGACAAATGACTTGAGCTCACACATTTTAGAGCTGTGAGTATGTGGATAGCAGAAGATGAATATCAACAACTGAAACTGGTTTTGTTTAAAAACAAAACCATCTGCCCACCCTGTATGGTCCGTCATTTTGATTTCCTATGTGGCCACAAAAATATTGCTACATTATTTCCTACAGTGTTGCCTGCTGTTCTGCAGGATCAATGTATACTGTAGATGACAAGAAAATCAGACTTTATATTTAAACAGTGTGCTTATTTAAGGTGTCTCTCCTTGCGAATTATATTGCAGTAAATGTGCCATGTACTTTTAAAAAAATTTTGGCTTGTATTTATAAAGAACTTTGGAGCTTCATAACCTGTGTGGGTGGATCCTGTAGGAGGTGAACAGAGTACATCTGCTTGGGGAAGATGATGTCAGGGTTCCTCAGTACAAAGATACAAGGGGCAGAAAGCAACTGAAGAACAGCAAAGGTTGGGAGAAGGTGGAGGACCAGCTATGTCTGGCTGCTGAGGGATGACACAGAGGGGGGCTGGGTTGGTGGAGGGCACGACCCTGCAGAGAATTGCTGGGCCAGGGATGGAAGGAGTGTACTGTGATTGGAGGAGAGATAGTATTTCACTGAATCAAGGAGGGGCTGGAGGATACATGCCATAAGTGACTGAAAAGGATGAAATGGTCTGAACTGGATGAGATTCCAAGGCTTGGAGATGGAAAAGATCAGGCAGCTTTTCAGAATCTTTTCTGTGTGTCTGTGAAATGAACTCCCTTGGTTTTGGATAGGAGTATGTAAGGACCCATATGTGAACAGAGAAAGGCATAGTAAGTTTTCTGTTGTGAGGAAAAACATGCAAGGAAATTACAGACCACTGAAAGAACAATAATTTCCCTGGAGAAACAAAGAATTAATGGAGGCAGAATTCACATTTTAGTGCAGAAACTGGTTATAGGATTGGGTGTAATATGAAACAATGATGCCTTATACAGATTGCATTACAGAAATATCATCAATCATTTTCTGATTCGTATAGCTGAAACAGCACAGGACTTGAGGTCAGTGCTAATGGTTCCTTCCCAGATCTGCTGGATAACCCTAAGATTCTACTGTACTGTGGTGGGCAGGAGTGACCTACATGTTTGTGTCTGCATGCGGCTCTTCTTTGATCTAAATCTGTAGTATGCTGTGTGAACATCTCAAGCTTTTGGTCATGCAAAAACATCATGAAGCAGATTGGATCACATGCAGACAAAAGTAACTGCTGGTTTTTTTGGCAGCTGTAATTTTCCTGAACCATTTTTTAAAATGGTGAAATAGAAAGGTGACACATTTTTCTTTTGATTTGAGCACTGATTTGCAAACTTAAAATGTAATGGTCGATTGTTTCTTGTCTAAGACCATCTAAAAATGTCTCAAAACCTAAGTTAGAATAGGCTTATATTTGCTCTACAAGGGTCTCCACATTTCTCTGAAAATTTTTTAAGGGTTTACAGGTTGAAAACACGTGACATAGAACAATGCTGGTGAAACCAGACAACATGTCTAATTTTCCCCTGGCATTTGTAAAAAGAATCTAAATGAGGCTGGTAGATCTGCACACTCATTTTGTTATGACAGGAGATTTTATTTTTCAGCAGTATGCCAAGAAGGATTGAAATAGAATCAGTCTAAGAAAACCTGCAAAGCTTCCTATATTCATTGTACTTGGTGGTCTAGATACATAATTTAAAAATAATGTATCTTGGATTTCTGCTATTTTCAGTTACTGCTGGTTTATATTAGAAACATGGGAAGGACTGAATAATTAACTGAATAATAAAGATAATAAAATGTTATTTTTCACATCTTCTGGTGGATATGATCAAGCTAGAAAGGAAGATGCAGTTAATTTACTTTACCCAAGGTAATCTGATAATTTCTGAATTTGTTTCTTTTCCAGTTACTTTACCTGCAGCCACAGCACAAAAGTACAGAAACATTCAGTTTTGCCACTCTCTACTTTGGTTTAATTCTTTATAGTGAAGAAAAGCTTTTATTTCAAATTATGAACAGTTTTATTGCTTTTCTATTCTGGCCACTGAACAAATCCATGTAAGCACAGCTTCCCGCAGTTTTACATCCCAGCAGCTTACAGCCACCCGGGCTGTGCCTACACTATATTAAACACTAAACGTGTTCAAGACAGTCTAACCCTCTGTCACTAGAGACCGGCTGACTTGAAATGACCTTCTAAGCCTTGCTTCTCTTCCAGCTTCAAAACTGACTTTATTTTGGCTGAGAGTCCTGACCTGCCTAGAAACACTTGCTCCTGCCTGTTCATCCTTTGCACAGCACCTTTGCCTACTGTAGACAAGCCCTGACTTCTTGATCTTTGGCCAGGCCTTCGATGATTCCCTTTTCCTAACCTGTCGTGTTGTGGCTCCTGGGCTGCTGGCAGGGCCTGGGCTCCAGCCACAGCATCTGCCTTCAGCTGGGGCAACCAGTCAGAAGAGGGGACTGCAGACTGTCCCCTATAGCATTGTGCAGTCCCGTATAGGCTCCTCCTCTGTTGTGCTGAACAGATTAGGAAGGTTTTGCTGTTTCCATTATGTTTTGACTTTTGCCATTTAGGATGGTGTGGGAGAGACAAACTGGCAGAGGAACTGCCCAGCTCCCCAGATGGCTGGGCTGTGAACCATGTGTGATAAGCAGGTTTTGTGACTCTGGATAACTGATGAAATTTGCTGGTAGGAAGAAATGTCCCTCCATAGCTACGAGCAAATTACATTTCTGACTCCAAAGTCAGGAATCTGTTTCCAGTGAGACACTGTTTCTATTACTAATCCAACTGTGCTTGACACTGTGGTATATGAACAGCATGGAAATTTTACAGCAAGAAAAATCTGACACCAGGACAGCACTTAATCTTACCTGGTCTGGACACAATGCAAAGACACTATATGGGGGGCTTGAGGATTTATTCCGTTGTTAATAACAGAGAGATTTCTCAGGGTATTGTTAAGTTTAAAGCAAATTTCAAGATATAATCTGGTTTTTTGAGTTATAATTTCTTTTTAATTCATGCACTATTTGATATTTAGCATTATTATTAGTGTATTATATATATACATACTTTTAAAACATTTTATTATATACACACATATACTACTACTACTACTACTACTACTACTACTAATAATAATAATAATAATAATTTAGTATTAGTATTGTATTAATATTTTCCAAAAAGACTGTGAACTTCTTGCACTATGGAATGTCTTGGAATTTGGTAAGGTATTTGTTGAGCAGATTCCAGCGCTGCTGAAAATTGTTTTGAATGTAGGAATCTTTTCATACAGTCCAGAGATCTTCAGTATCTTGTGTCAAGTGGCTGCTTAGGACAGAGTATGATACAGTCTGAAATAACAGTCTGGCATTTCCTTTGGAGGCTCTTCTTTTTCTGAGGGAAGCAGCAATGTCAAATGTCAAAAGGATGGTAAAACTTTTACCTCTGTTCTCCGCACACCTCTGCTGAGATGGTCTGACTACTGCAAAAGTTACAAAACCAGGATAAAGAATACCAGGGTTATGGTTATCCATACAACTTTTGGTTTTTATACACAGAGATATTATCTTTAATTACATAAGCAACAATTGATGATTAAGGAAGTGGAGTGCTGTTTTGGAAAACTGGGTTCATTCCTGCTTCTACAAGAGAGCTGCTGCGTGGCATGGGGTCAGGGAAATCGCTGGGCCATAGTGTGTCTCCAGTGTGTTACACTGAGGGACCAATCTGCTCAAGTGGATAATGTTTAACATCTTAACTGGGCATTGAGCTTGCATAAAATCTGAAGGATCACACTCCTATTTGGCTAAACTTGGTGATCAGCGATTAACGAATGCTTTTATCAATTCTAACTTCATTATCTGTGCCTCAGGTCCCAACTATTCAGTGAAAAGAGCTTAGCATCCATCTCACAACACCTGCATTGTGGAGAAAAATTAATTAATGCTTCTGAAGTGTTCAAATGCAGTGTATCTCAAAAGAAAAATCTAGAAGTAAATAAATAATTTTCTGATCTGAGCAAAACCTTTGTATACATATTTAATAAAATAATAATAAGAAAAAAGTCTGAATCACAAGCTGGACAAGAAGGTTAAAACAAAATACTGAATAACAACTGCTGTACTGAATGAAGGTGTGATCCCATGCAGAAAATGCAAAAAGATAATGTAATTAAAGATTAGAAAAGAAGATCAAAGGAGAGCATGCTGAAGGTTTTTAGATGTGTGACAAGCTGATGCAAATCCCTGTTCTTGTTGGGATGACAGTACAGGAAAAACACACAAAAATGCAGCAAGGGAGAGTAAAGCTGGTATGGAAAACTTCCAGGTGTGGAAAATTTTCAAATGCAAACATGAGGAATATACACATTTCCATTCTCCATGTTTGCCAGTTTCTTTCCAAGTTGCAGCTCATTTTTTCTCTCTTCTTCTCATGCTAAAACTTTGATTTTTGTCTTGTCTAAGCTGAGCTTCTCACCATATCTGTATACATCCTCCTTGCATTTGAAATCTATAAAAGTCCTGTGGCTTAGTCATATCAATCTGTTGGCTGTACTTCTTTTCTTTTGTCTGTTGTGGAATTGTTTGTGTATTAACCATTAAGAATTTCTTTGAGGAACTCAGTCTCTTTAACAGGTTTCCTCCTTGGAAGAGGAGACTACACCTTGAAATTTTTTTCAGTATGTTGAAATCTGTCTTCCTAAATACCATTGTTTTTATTTGCCCATTCTCCTTTCTTTTAAACATGTCATTTCACTCTTGCTTTTTTCCCCCCAGATGCCCTTCCCCTTGGTATTGCAATAATTTCCCCCCTGCTGATTAGAAACTCCTGGTGGTTTTTGTGCTATTTAATTTCAAAATAACTGTTCAAAGAATAATCAAAATGTACATTTTCAAAAGAAATTATCTACCTGTTTGTCCTGGCTTGGCTCTGTGTGAAAAGCTCCATTGTTAGTGGTCTTTTCTGTGGTCTTTTCCCCTTTGAAAGACACTTTCCAACAGGTCAGCTAGTTTTGTTGGTGACCTAGGGAGGTAAAATATGCTCCTTGACATCTTCCTGATGACAAGGTAATATCTACACTATATTAAGTAGTCCTGTGACATGAATTTAACCCACAAAGTCTCTTCTTTTAGTTAAATGATATTTTGAATAGGCTTGAGCTCAGATTTGTCTATCTTTCAATTTTTGGTGCAAATGTTTATTTTCTTTCTTAGGGTAGGTATGTTTTTTAATACTTTCGTGTTATCAAGGAAAGAAAAAATATTAATCATTCTCCCATTTATTCTGAGGAAAAGAGAATAAGAATTAAAAAAAAAAATAGGGAAAAATTAAGAGTACCAAAATGTGTCTGGCTGGTTGAAAAGAAAATAGGGTTATGATAAGATCTTGACCATGACAAGAACATACAGGAAAACACAGAAATGTCTGTAATCTTCACCCAAATTGTTATTAAAAAGCCAGACTAAAACAGTGTCTCCAGAATCCTTCATTTGAGCCCATGGTTTGAAGAAGTGCTCTGATACCTACAATATGAACTGTACCTCAACACAAAGTTCTGTTCTCCAGAGAGAGGTATCAAACACAAACACGGAAAGGTGGAAATAAGTAGACAACAGCACTTCTGATGAAGGCAGGGATTATAATGCAAGAGGTATATAAAACAGGCTAAGAAACAATGTTGTTGCCAGGAACCTAATGGTATTCCAGAGCTGTTGTTATAAGGAAGAGATTATGTCAGACAGGGAAGGTAATTACTGAACTCCACTCCGTGCTAGCGAGGTTATCTGGAGAACCGTGTCCAGTGTTCTGTACTGAACCTCAGAAAAGATGTAAACACATTGGACAGCATGCAGAAAAAAATCGTTGGTAACTATGAGATATTTATGAAGCCCAAGCAAAACAACAAAAAAAAAAGGTTGAAAGAACTGTGGCTGTTATTTTGAAATATTGAAAGACAAAGGAGGGACTGGAGAATTTTCTGAGATGCTAAAGGGTTTTATAATGATACATGTGATCAACTATTCCACATAGTCAGTAGGAAAAAAAAAAGGCAATTTAATTTGAAGGAAAGATGGCTGCAACATGTATATAAAAAATATTTTCTCATTGTTAAAACTGTAGAAGTCCAGAAGAGGCTGCTTTAAGGATCTGATGACATCAGAGATTTTGAAGAAGAGCTGGAACAAGTGCTAGGGATGGACTAAGAATACTTCAAAATATCTCACTAGACTTAGTCCATTTCCAGCCCTCCATTCTTATGATTTTTGACTGTCTGCTCTCTGTAGTTACAATCTGTAAGTTTAAAAGAATGATATGATATCAGATAATTTGCCAAAGGGCCTCATTATACCTAACATTGCAAGACTGACCATCTTAACATTGGATAAGCTCTGTAGAGCCCCAGTTTGTTTTTGAGAAAAACATCTTTAGTCATCTCTAGCTGGATTATTCCTACTTTTTCATCCCAGGATGAATCGTTCTGCGAGAAGGAGTTGGAATCAGAATCATGTTCTCCATGAATCAGAATTCCCCTCTCTTGCTCTTCATATTGTTTCTCAGTTCTTTGCATTTTGCTGCAAATGAGACATGAAAAATGCCTTTAGTTTTGTGTAGGTTTTTCCTTTTTTTTATAGAGGCACATGCCTCCTCTCTGGAAGGGAGAGGAGCAATGATCAGCAACCCTTTAGACTGAAAAGTGTCAGAGGGGTGTCTCTTCTCTGCTTTTGGGAGGTATCCCGATTATAGAGCTTCAGCAAAAGGAAGGGAAGGCACCACTCCGTTTCTTTCATTGTTAGTCTGTTAGTAATAGCCATTCTGCAGCAAAATGGAGGATGAAATTACTGGATGCTTGTTAGATCAAGCCTCTTTTGGGTTTGGATTCAAGGATATTCACTTTGGAAGCAATTCTCCCCCACCCCAGTAGGCTTCAGTTAATAACCTGTTCAGCCACAATGACAGTTTCTAAGAAGTATAAGGAGTGGGCATCTGTGTGCAAGATACCACTCACAAAACTTGAGGGGTTTATGGCATTTCAGGCATACGAATTCTACTTTGGATGACAACCTTACTGATTTATTTTTCTTTTACTTTCTGTACTTTGCAGCAAAGACAGCATCTCCTGACATGTTATGTGGAATGCCTGCTTACATCTGCAAGGCAAGGGCTGTTTGGATTTTCTCTTTTTTTCACATTTATGTAGTAGCACACATATACCCATATTTCTAGAAAACAGTACTTATGTCACCCTGTGTCAAGCTGCATAAATATACTCTGCAGAGAAGGGAAGGTGAGAGATACAAGCAGTCTTTTTGTATTTAAGTATGAAAGAGTTTATAGCCTGCAAAAACCTATTTTAGGGGTTTGGAAAGGATTCCCAGTTTTGCTTAAATTTTCAAGGTTAGTGAGCCTTTCATAATCATCACTTGTATGTGTGTAATTAAATCCTTATTTTAATCCCGGAATGATTCAAGCTATTATTTTATCTTGTTACTATAAAATTATTTGGTTTGATTGTTATGAAGCTAAGTTCATTATCCTTGTAGTTGAATTTATGGCAATTACTGTATTGTTCTATTTGACAAGAAAGTTCATTAACAGCATAAAGAAGATTTCTGTTTCAAACTGAACAAGAGAATTCAATCCTAGATGAAAGACAAGCAAAATGAGATATCTGTGATCACTTGTCTTAATCTCTGAGAGCAGGTTTTAGATCTCCGAATGTTTAAAAAAAGCATACCAGCAATACTTCCTAAATAAAATGAATGGGAATCTAAATATGTATTGCTAGGAAGCAGCAGAAGATTTCTGTGTTTAAAGAACAGCTTTCAGTTGCAAATCAAAATAATAGCTACAGCAGAAGAAAGGAAAGATGGAAACATCTTGGAAAAGTAAGTAAACCTAATAAAACAGATAAGACTTGTTTGACTGTTTGGGTAGTGTATAAAGACTTAAAATATTGCAAGTAAACATCTGTTGACAGACAAAACCCCTGCAAAACCCTGAGATCCTGACCTAAACTCTGATCCAGCATTCAGAATAGCTGGTTCTGGAAGTATAATTACATACAGAAATAACCTCTGTGGTTTCTAGCTGTGAAATAGTCCTGAAATAAATTCTTACAAGATTAGAAGGACTTCTCTGATACAGCATTTTCTCAAATTGATACAATGACTATTGTTTCAGTTAAGGTATTGCATTATTTGCTTTGCTTCACTCTCTGAAACTCCTTTCTCTCTGAAGGAAAGCTGAGCAGTGTATCACATCAGTTACAACACGGTATGCACCATGGTCTGGTGTCTGGAATTTGTTTATCTCCTTGTTTTTCAATACTTAACCTTATGACTCAAGAACCATTATGTGCCCAATTAACTTTGGTTTATATGCTGTGTGTTTTATGTGTGCAGTGTTGCTTCTTGAGAGAAATTACTTCTCTACAAAACTGTGATCATGTTATCCAGCACAGGCCACACTGAGATTATTACCTTATCATGGCTCAAAAGAGAACAGATGTTGCTACTGAATATAGGGTCGGGAGGGACAGATTTCGTTACAGAAGGCAGTAATACCTTAGCTTCTTTAAAACTGTACCACTTACTTGAATGTTATTCAGGGACCTCTACAAGATAGAATTATTCTAAATTATCTTGGGCTGTCACCTTTATTAATTGGAACTACCTTTTAAATGTTCTCATGAAAATCATAATATTAGTGACTATAATTCATTTTAGCCAAGAAACTGTTGAGAAATCAGACTACAGAAGAGTGCCCTGTGTACAAAGCAATTTATTTTTGCGTTTCCTTGTTTGTGAAATGTCTTTCTAAGATGATAACATTTAAAAAAATATCTTTTAGGAATCTGTAAATACAATTTTTGGGTTTTTCAATTTCTGTTCTTTCAGTGCAATATTGTGAAATAGGCATTATCTGACCATTACTCAGATTTTAGTTAGCTTGTCATTACTTGGAATATAAATGTAACTTTAACATTGTACACTTGTTTTGAAAGCTGCAGCTCATTATATTGTCCAAATTTATGTATTTATTTAGATTTTTGGAACAGTAAAAATTATTTGAACCCAGAACTTTTGACATAATATAGAACTTATGATAAGTGCAGCTTATCATAAAGGCACTCCTGCTGAAAAGTCATTCCTTTGAACACTTTCAGTCTCACCCATTCTACTTTGTACAATGTTCTGAAAAAAATACGGTTGTACAATATATTCTGGAGGTCATCAGAACTGGACCATGTCAAGGTACAAGGAAAGCATGAATTTTAAAGGTGTGGAGCCTCCCCTAAGAATGGGTTGGATCCTCCTCCTTTACTTTAAACTTTTAAAGCACCGGTCTGATTTCCCTTACTATTTCCAAGTGACCAACTGCGGCCTCAGAGAATAGACAGTCTCCTTGAGGAAGCCTACAGTTGCCAATAAATTTGAGTGCCTAACAATCTAGCCAAATGCTCTGCCTCTAGGCCACTCCACCACCACCATTTTGCTTTTGGCTACTTGTAATTAAAAGAATGACTTTGTGTATAGTGATGTTTCAGGATTCTTTCCAAATAGTTGCAAGACTTAATATCTTTCCTTTTGAGGGGAATGGTGGAAATGTAAAGACTGTCAGTACCCAAGTGAGTAGCATGAAGACCCTAAGAACATATTCATTCCAGTCATAGATAAACCAAAATTTGATTTCTTAACTGTAAGAAGACATCCAGCTAAAAAAAGGAAACAAAACTAGTTGCAAGATACCTTCAGACTTTCTTTTTCCCCTCTGTGAAACTTAGATGAGAAGTGTCAAAATCATATGTAATGAAACTCTCAGCTAAAAATATGATAATCTTTTTAATGCCACAAAGACCAAGCACATTAAGTGGTGTAATAATTTGTCATCCCAAGAGAATGTGTGTGAAACCTCATGGAAATGTGATAATGGATACTGATGCTGACGTACGAACCTTTTCTGAAATGTATAACCTCCTCCTCTGCCATGCAAAGGAACGGGTGAGTATTACATGTTCAGGAAACAGATAAAATCCTTGGCATAACATACCTTTTAAAATTTGGCTAACTGTTTTGTCTCTTTGTTTAACTGCCTTTGCATGTGCTGGAAAATGAAAATTGAGGACATGCCTCCTGAAGAGGAAGCATTTATCCCTGCTGTAGACCTCTTTGCGTCCATTGTAATGTCATACAACTGATCTATACCTACAATTTGAAAGAAGCAATATACGTGCCTTGGGTATGTAAACAACTTTTCTCAGTGAGGCAATAATGAACCTCCATGGTCTCTGCTTTTTTAAGGCAAGGTCAGAAGTGGTAGTTTTTTCTCTCTGTTGTAGCCAAGTAGCAACTGGGAAACAAGAACATATAGCCACTTCAGAAATACACCCGTGAGTCCCAAATCCATGGTGAACCAGAACCATGAAATTTCCCTATGAGAGAAATGTCCTAAAACAAGAGATGAGACAAAATTATAGCTAGACTATAAGCCTAGAACTTGCCATATTGGGTCTTCAGTAAGAACTTTTGTTGCAGTGTGCAGTTTAGGCCTTGGACACTTGTTTAGCAATGGACCAGGCTCTCTAGGTGGAACATTTCCTTTACGTAATGAAACAGCAATGAGCCATGTTTTCAAAAAGGAAAATAAGAAGACAGCACTAAACAAGTAAAGCTTTTGTGATATATGCTGTATTGTGAAGATTTTTGCAGAATGTTTTACATTCTAACTGAATGCATAGGAAGATATTTCTTAATTCTAAACTAATAAGCACTCTTGAATTTTAAGTATTTACAGTTATCAAAAACCAATCAGTAGTCAACAGAAATAAAACAATCAAGTATGCAGAAAGAGTAGGTAGAAGGTTTGTACCATGATTGTCCTATGTGGCAATGCTGGCTTACAGTTCCTAAAGGACTGTTTAGTCCTATAAAGATTTTCACAGTAGCACACCACATATTATTAGTTACAGCTTTATTTGAAACTTAGCTCAGCTGATGGAACTTATTTTTCCAAAACGACACTTTTTTTTCCCCCTGCTGTTTTGTTTTTAATAAAAAAAAGTCCATAGGATCTCCTTGTCCAAAATTTGTGGTGACAAAGCAGATCTCTGAGCATAAAAGTGTATCTGCAGCAACCCAACAGAACAGAAGGTTACATGTTCAGCACTGAATTTCTATTCTAGGCTGACACCCTGGGAATGAGTTAATACATTCACATGAAAGTATAGACTGCTGTAAGAGTAGCAGACAAGCCAAACCATGTGTGCTTGGCCTGTGGAGTCCTTAGCACTGCAGAAGGGAGAAGACATCTTACTAGCAATGCTTGTTAAAATGTGCTGAAATGCAGAAATATAATAAAATCCATTAATAACTATACCCAAAAAGAAAAGGTGACTTAGCATATTTTATTTCCTTTTATTTCTCATGTTGGATATGAGGACAAAGGGAAACTATATCCATAGAGTCACATATTTTAACCTTAAATTGGTCTTTTTCAGACATGAAAGCTGTTTTACTACATAATCCAGAGCATACCTACCTATCCATATCCCCATAACTATTACTTTGAGGATAGCTATTTTCCTACTTTGTGCCACTTACAAAGAGAAGGTTTTTGAGCTGTAATTTTTGGCTGAATGTGTAAGTGGTTTTGGAACCATGAAGAAAGGAGAAGAAAAACAAACTCAGTGCAAATGAAACTATTTAACTGGGCCCCCACCTTGTGATTTCAGCTTCCCATTCTTGTTCTTTGCTAACAGACTCCTTTTTCCTTCTGCCTAGACTTGCCCGAACACCACTTCTTAGTACCACTGATTTTCATCATTCAGCTAAGAGTTGGCTGGAAATTGCAGAAGGTGGATAATTATGTCCTAGTCCCAGGAGTAGCTTAAAAAAGTGGAGATGTGGAAGTTTCTATTTTTCTTCTCCATTTCTTTCTACTGAAAACTTTCTAAACTAAGTATGTCCGTCCCTAGAGGGAATATTTCTCAAAAAATGTAATATAGATAATTCATCAAGTTGAAATAGAATAGCATTATAAAACTGGGGGAAGAATATTCTGTAATAGAATGCAGGAAAAGCAGTGACACGGTGACATTATTCATATAGACAAGCACTAGTGAGATGGAAGTTTAAAAAGCTGCCTCTTGCTGTAGGCATATTTTAGTTTGCTAAACCAGCTTTCCAGTGGTTTTGTTGTTGCTGAAGAGCAATAACAAAAATAGCCATTAGGATCATGGGATAAAAAGAAATCTTATTTTTTGTCCCCTCTGAGAGACTTCTGATGCCTCACCTGGAACAGGATCAGTCTGGCTGTGTAGCCAACAAGTTGTCTCCCTGCTGCTATTGCGTTTTATTTTAGCAATGGTGGGTTCCTGCAAAGGTGTCTGTGCATGTGTGTAGGCTTTAGTGACTTTAAAAAAACAAAAATACTTTTTTATTCCTTCAGGTGTCTAGGTTCTGGCTTTTAGCTTGGCACTTGCAATCCTGTACTGTTGTCCTCTCAGCCCCTTATTTTCTAGCAATGTTTTCAAGTTCCTTTGTTGGGTTTTTGTCAATGTACAGTCTAGTATTCCCCCAAAGGAGAGATCTCCCATTTTCTTTTGCCATTTTCATTCACTCTATGTGACAAATGTGGTAGGATCCAGGGGGTGAAGTCGTCGTTTCCCCATCTCTTGCTCAACCTGCTACATTTGCACAGCTGTAGGAGCTTATGACTGCCAGACAGCCCACCTCTTGCTCCATTCATCCTTGTTTATCTCCTAGATACATGATGGCAGAAGACCTCTGATCCCTCTTACTGCATTTATTTCCCCTCTCACGTCCTCAGAATCATCTTTGAAGACAGAACATTAAGACTGAACATGCTTGCAAGTCTATATTTAAGCCATTTTAGAAACCAGTGTGTTTGAATTTTCCTGTGTCTGTTACCACTGGTATTCTTTAACCTTCTCTTAACGTCTTCATTTTGCTAAGAAAGTTGGAAGTTTTTCTCTTCCAAGCTTGAAGGGCTTCACCCCCTTCTCTATGC
>VZRQ01010869.1:1908752-1980102 GCA_013397975.1 Machaerirhynchus nigripectus
AGAAGGAGGTAAAAGAGAGCCAAAAAACAACACTTTAAAGTTTTGAGTGCCCTCTCCACCCCTCCAAAGAATCTGAGAGCCCAGAGAGACAGCTGCTTTATATCTGTGGAGATTTGTTTTCCATTTGATCAGGCTAAGATCAGTTAGGGTGAGCAAAAGGTGTTTGAGACGTAACACAAAATTTAAACCATGCTTTTATGTGAAGTTTATTTTTTTTCCTTGAGGATTTATTTTCTTTAATATTATGAAGGACCAATAGTGCTGTCAACTATAGAAGATTAGATCTTGTGGTGCAATGTGCCAAGTTTTATAGGATCAGGCAGGGCACGGTGAGGATTTTTCTGGTCACATTTTATCTTCATAAATATATACCATCAGCTTTCTGTGCTTGGCTTGAGCAATGAGGGCTCACAGCTTCCATTGCATTCTCTTCAGTAGCAGAAGTCTATCCCTTCAGTATCCTTTTTCTGCCTCCCAGCTCACAATTGCAGGTGAAAGACAAGTTCCTGAAAAACTCTCTTATCTCTGCTAGTCTTTTCTTTACTGAAATTCAGCACCAATGGTTTGTGAACTTTGGTTTTGTTCAGTTATGGAAAAGCAAAATTGGTTCTAGGTTCAAGGTGATAACTTTTGGCTGCTTGGAAATAATGCAAGTTTGATCAATATCATGTTAAAGGAACTTGTCCCGATACAATAGACTGGCTTCTACTGGTTTTACTGCAGATTTGAAAACCAGAAAAGTTCAAACATAATATGTCTAGAATCTGGGCACAGAACTGGGTCAGTAGATTGGTGGCACACTATGTGTTATGGCGTGATGGTATTCCTGTAATGGATTGATCCTGGCTGGATGCCAGGACTGGGGAGAGAAAATATAATGGAGAGTTCACACATAGGGATAAGGACAGAGAGAGATTGCTCACCAAATACCATCACAGGCAAAACAGACTAGAATCAGAGATATTAATTGAATGTATTACTAACAAAATCAGAGCCAGATAATGAGACGTAAAAATATATCTAAAAAACCCTCCCTCCTTCCCAGCTCTACTTCCTCCCCCAGTAGTGCAGGGAGACAGGGAATAGGGATTACAACCCCAGTTCATCATAGGTTGTTTCTGCTGCTGCTGCTCAGGGAGAGGAGTCCTTCCCCTGCTCCATTGTGGGGTGCCTCCCATGGGAGACCTCCATAAGTCCTCCATAAACTTCTCCCATGTGAGTCCATCCCACGAGAGGCAGTTCTCCACAAACTGCTGTAGAGTGGGTCACCCTTCAGTGGGGTGCAGTCTTTCAAGGACAGGCTGCTCCAGCGTGGGTCCCCCACATGGTGACAAGTTCTACCAGGAAACCTGCTCCAGCTTGGGCTCCTCTCTCCACGGGTCTGCAGGTCCCTGTGCCAGGAATCTGCTCCAGCACAGGCCTCCCACAGGTTCACAGCCTCCTTTCAGACATTCACCTGCTCCAGCATGGGTCTCCTCCCCCAGATGGATCTCTGCATCCCTGTGGTCCTCCATGGGCTTCAGGGGCACAGCTACCTCACCATGGTCTGCACCATGGGCTGCAGGGGAATCTCTGCTCCAGCACCTGCAGCACCTTCCCCCTCCCTTCTCCACTGACCTTGGTGTCTGCAGAGCTGTTCCTTTCACATGTTCTCACTCTGCTCTTCTCAGGCTGCAGTTACATCTGAGCAATAACTTTTTTCCTTCTTCTTAAGTATGTTATCACAGAGGCATTACCACTATTTCTGACTGGCCCAGCCTTGGCCAGCAGCAGGTCCAACTTGGAACTGCCTGGGATTGACTCTGCTGCACATGAAGGAAACCTCTGGCAGCTTCTCAGAAAAGCCACCCCTGTAACACCCCTGCAACACCCCTGCTACCAAAACCTGGCCAGACAAACCCAATACAACTCCTAATCTCAGCTGAGTCCATCTTTGTTATAAAGATAACACAAAAATAACAGTTATGGAAGAAGAAAGGAAGAAAATGCACCAGATGCTCATGGTGTGGTAAGAAGAGACTGGAATAACTTGAAATTTTTCAGTTAGAATCTGAGGTTCTGGAAATACTTGATGTGCTGGTGAGGGAGAGCACATTCATCCTTTTTGTATGGGGGAGATCCTTGAGTTTACGGGGTCCAATCAGCTGATCTAAGGGATTTCTGCTTCCTGGTCCACAGGAGACAAATCTGGTGGCCATGGGGAGTGGTTTGCCTTAGTTCCTGGAGGAAAGGAAGCAAATCTAGATGTTTGAACAGGCTGTGGACTGAGTGGACTACAAAGCCCCTGGTTTTCTTGTCACAGAATTTATTCCAATCCAAATTTTTTTTTTTTTTTTTGCCTTGTCAAGCAGGCTAGGAGCTAAGTGTTGTCACAGTGAATGCTGCTACTTCTGTCCTGTGTGTTTGCTGGGATAACTTTAGCCCAGTGTCCCTTATATTACACAGCTGTCCAGGAGCAGTCATTCCAACATGACTTCCAGACTGACCAAACTTCTTGTTGCTGGCAGTGTTCCCCTGGACAAAGCTGTTGCTGTGTTTTGTGGAGTGTATCATAAGTCTTCCTTCTCCCTGCCTGCTCACCCTACCTTTACCCAGTGTGCTTTGCAGAAATGAATTTACGGGACTACTAGATGTTTCCCCATACATGGAGAATCTTCCACAGAGTCTTGTTTCTGTAAAGGGAGCAAAATGAGGCTAAAGTTATGTTGTCTTAATCTATAACAGTAATCACAAATTAATCATGATATCAGTGTATGCTGATAAAATTCTATGGGGAGATAGTCTGCAAATGTTGTACTCTATCACGTAGCCTCCTTTCTTTGAAATGAAGTAATCACTTCATATGGACCTGCAAGGTTAGGGAATGGCCTAATGACACTGTAAACTAGAAGACATCCATGCCTGTAAAATAATGTTCTTTTTCTCAGACATTTGCAAACATTAACTGGTAACCTCTCACAATGACACTTCAAAATGCTTTCATCTGTTTGACAGAATGGGAAATAGATAAGAAGCTATGAAAGAAAGGAGGAAAGGTCGGAGAGTGAAATTTGTGAAATCATGTACATCCCTCTTCTATCTTTCTAAGTTAATGACCTTCCCTATGTCCTTCAAAACAGTCCATAGTAGTTTTACTTGTATCTTTAATGTTTCATTCAATGTAGTGTAAGACCATGAATAATGAAGTTTACACTATACAGGCAGGGTAGCTATTGATTTACAGAAGGTATGTCTCATTTATTAATCTGTAAATACTATGCAAATATATGCATGACAAGAAATTAAATCAATGCCTGTCACTTCTTTTTTCAGTCTGCATGCTTTCATGAGCATAAATTTGACATTAATATTAGTTTACAGGAATGTACTTGCTGAGAAAGCAATGATTTACACTGGTGTGCAAATTGCTCATATGAGCGGAGAGTTTTTGAAAACAGTGTATGTAACCTGGACCTGCTGTCCCCTGAGTGCCATTTTATAGATGATCTTAGATCCATTCATTATACTGGTTGTTAAAGTATAATGAGGAAAAGGGAAAACTCACTTAATTTTTAAGATCTTGTGGATGGTCTCTATCTGAAAGATAGAAGAATTAAACACTAGGGTTGGGCAGAAAACATGCTGAACAGAGAGCTTTGGCTGGAACTCAGGGACAAAAAGAGTGTTTGTGACCTTTGGAAGAAGAGGCAGGAAATTCAGGAGGACTACAAGTTGTCATGAGGTTATGCCAGAGGCAAAATAGAAGGGTCAAAACCCAACTAGAACTTAATCTGGCCACTGCTATAAAAAACAGTAAATAACATCTTATTAATAAATATATCAGCAACAGAAGGAGCCCTAAGCAGTATCTCGGTCTCTGATTGAATGTGGGGGGTAACAGTGATAAAGTATGAGAAAAAGGCTGGGGTACTTAATGCCTTTTTTGCCTCAGTCTTTTATGGTAAGAGGTGGATACCAGGCCTCAGAGCTGGAAGACAGGGATGGGGAGCAGAAGGAAGCCCCCATGATCCAAGTGGAAATCGTCAGTGACCTGCTATACCACCTAAACACCCAGAAGTCTTTGGGGTTGGATGGCATCTACCCAAGGGTACTGAGGAAGCTGAGAAGTTCTCACTTAGCCACTTCCCATCATTTACCAGCAATCCTGGTTAACTGGGGAGGTTCCAAATGATTGGAGGTTAGACAGTGTGACACCCATCTATAAGGCGGGTTGGAAGAAGCATCCAAGGAGCTGTAGGCCTGTCAGCTTGACCTTGGTGCTGGGGAAGGATACAGAGCAGATCATTCTGAGTGATATCACGTGGCATGTACAGGACAACCACGGGATCAGGGACAGCCACCAGGAGTTAATGAAAGACAGGTCCTTCTTTACTAACTGATCTCCTCCTGTGACAAACTGGATGTTGCCTACCTGGACTTTGGTAAAGCCTTTAACACCATGTTCCAGAGCATTCTCTTGGAGGAACTCATGGCTGTTCATGACTTGGATGGGTGCACTGTTGGTGATGGGAGGCAAACATCTACAAAGAATTCCAGAAAAGAATATTTTGGGCTTTCTTCTTTGCTCTTTGCTGGATAGCTTTATGCATTTCACTGTTTTCAGAAGACCTGATAATTTCTTGTTATAGAGTGTGACGGTGAGAGTCACTGGCCTATGTCTGAGTATTCCAGTGGTAGCATTTATAGCTTTTACTTACTGATATATTAGGGAGCAGAAATTTTCCATATCTAAACATGTTTGAGTTTGAGCATGACCTGATACATGTTTTTTATGGAAGAACTAATGGCTTTTTTTCAGATAGTTGTGTGTAATGGAGTATCTGCCAAAGGAAGGCATTGAGTCATGTGATAGAAACACCATGAACAAATTCAAGATACTTGTTCTTCAGAAATGTATGGTTTTATTTCTGTAAGTTGTTTTTTTTTCCTTTCATTTTAAAATTGGGTTTTCACCTTAGCGCCTTTAGATATTCTGAAACAAGAAAGATGAAAAATTATTGAACTGAAGATTGTGTTCTGAGCATTTTCTGCATTACTATGACATTGAAGGGTCATAAGAAAAAAATCCCAAAATATATTTTTAAAGCACAGCTTCAAGGACTCCAGAGGTTCAGTTAAGCATTCAGCATGAACATCTGCAGGTTTGAATCTCAGACTTCCCTAATGCAATGACCTCATTTCTCTACAAATCGGTCTTTGTACTCAGCTGGTTGTAGGTTAGTTAAAATCAACCCCTCTCTGGTAAGAGTTGTACTTCAAAAATTCCTTTGGAAGTTTTCACACTCAATACATTTTCACCTGTCAGTTCACATGAACCCATCCCTATTTTCCAGGAACAAAAATATATCTGAACTAACTGTTGATGGAGTTTTATGACTCATTGAAGCCCAGAGCTATGTGAAACTGGCTTTAATTTCTAAAAATCAATAATACATTTAAGCTGTGTGTGCCTCTGATAGTTTTACCCCAGTGAAGAAGCAAATGTACTCAGTATAACAGGTGAAAATAGATTTTCATTCAATTTTAGGCTGAAGTAGTGTTTCTGAATACAGCTCTGATAACAAAGCTCAGTTGTTGGGTTTAAGTGAAACGGTTGTGTAACACATTGCAGGCAGCTGAGCCTGCTGCAATGGAAGAGCAAGGCAAAACTCTCTTGGCAGGGTTTTCAAAATAAAAATTAAGACCTTCTGGAGGTGAATGACTTCCTGATGGGCCGATAATGCTATGAAATCTGTTTGTTTTAAATATTGCTGGTGATATATGGAGCCCATTGTATGCCACAGTCACTTGATGGTGTGTGACTCACAACACAATTTCCTTCCCACTGCAAGCCTTTTGTGTCAGTCAGAGAAAAGAAATAATCCATTCCTGGGTCTGTATTGTCCTGTTTAGACCACTTTGGAAAGCTACAAAGAGTCCTGGATAATGCAGCTCGAGTGATCGGTTTTCATAGCTTTTTTCATATTATTGCGAGCTTGTCATGCAAACCCAGTATAAAAAAATAAACATACCTATGTTATTGATATTCTACCATCCCTGCAATGAAAAATACAGCAAGAAACATATATATATATCTATAAAAATGTAGACATGTCACACGTTTGCATTGTTCATTCCCCAGTTAAACATTGCAGCACATTTTTGGTGTACATCCCTTACTGGTTTCTTAAAACAGTGAGAATTAACATCCCTGAGGGCTGCACTCCTAGAATGACTTTGTCCTTGGTTATCTCCGCAGTAGTTTTCAACCTTTGGTTAGACCTCCCTTAAACCATCCTTCTTGTCTTGATACTAAAACAAGGTTCTCAATTTGCCACATTTGTCAGTATTTACTTTTTAGTCTGCCAATAACTGTAGCACTTTTAATTGATTTACCACTGATTCTTCATTACCAGAGGAGCAATAAAAGATCACATAAGTGCACTGTAGCAGTGAGTTGTGCCTCTCCTGTAGAATCACCTCTGGACATTGTGGAAGATCTCTGTCTGTAATGCGTACTTTTGGTAATTAGAACAAGAATAAGGCTAATAGCAAAACCTTGTGCTACAACATAAAAGCATCACTTTTCTGAGGTATTTTTTAGGATATGTTTTAATTCTTCAGGCTAAGTGACATGAAGTAATTGAAGAAACAGTGAAAAAAGACTGAAACTAAGCATTGTGTTGTTGTTTTTTAAATGATGTTTGACATTGTCTACTCTCCAGATGTCACAAAAAGAACAACGCTGCTATAGCAAGAGAGAACTTGTGTTTACCATAGGGAAGATGATAAACAGTTTTGACTTGAGTTCTGTGAATATATGTTTGCATAGGAGTCACGGAAATTCAGAACCTGCTGGAAGAGTCAGAATATAAAGCTGGTTTGGAGCAGAGTTAATTTCATGACTCCATTAATCTTACTTCTGAGCTTGTTTAAAAGAAGCAGACTTGCAAATGACTTCAAGTTCTGCAGGAAGATAATTTTAATTTTATGGGGCACTTTTACTCAGAAGTAGGCATTTTGCAGATGAAAGCATATGGTGTTGGAATTCTCCCTGCCTGTCATGAGGAGTGGATGATGCCAGCACATTCTCCTGCCTTCAAATGCTATGGCACTTTGTAGAGTTTCTGCCTATTAATAATGTATTTTCTTAGAGAAGAACTCACTATAAGAACCAGATACTGTGAAAATTTTGTTACTAGATCACAATGAGGTTAATAACTACTCTGTGATACTCACCAGCCTCTATTAGCCACTAATGCTCGAGAGTTTAACAAAGATTAACCACCTTCTCAGGGGCCTCTGAAAGCACACAATCAAGAGCTGTATATAATTTTGTGTACACAAATTACCAAAGATGCTACCTTTAGGATTCTAACATTTACCTTGCAACAAACTTGCTAGAAAACAGAACTGTGTCTCTGTCTTGGGGTGACTTTATGCTGTGTCACAGGAATCATGTCTGGGCATAGAATGGTGATAGGGGATACACAGCATAAAGTCACCCCAAGACAGTCTCTTCAAAAGCTTCAGACTTCCTGAGGTTCAAAGGCTATGAAGGGTTTTGGCATCAGTTCCCCATCTGTTGCAAGAAGTAGCAATTTAAATTGTGAATATCCTTCATGGAGCCTTCAGGTCTGATCATTCAATGACATATTTTGCCTACTGGCTCAATCATTATTTTTTTACTGTAAAACTGTAGTTAAAACCAAAAACAAACTCCTCACAATCATGACCTTGCAATAATATCAGACCTTTCCTTTTCTGCCAAAATGGAAAAATGTGGGTAGCTAGTACAGGAGGTATTGTAGCTTACTCAGATATAGGGTTGCAAAGCAAATTTATTCTTGCTTGTATTCTTTGTAAAAGTTGTGTTGGGTGGTTTGTTCTGCAGTTCTGTACACTATTTAAGTCTCTTCTGGACTTTGTAACATTCACCTGATATAGTGGCAAGTTTCTGCTATTTAGCTCCTTCAAATAAATCAGAGGACCAAGATGCATTAAGTGTATCTGAATTAATAAAAATAATGTGTTATGGATACACTTAATCCTTCATTTATCAATTAAGAATTCAAAATGATGTGATATCTGTTATGTATCCAACTTGAACTTGTTCTTAAAGAGGAAAATTTGTTTACTTCTTATATGGGTATTTCATAATGAAATTTTGAAATTTTTCTGATTATTTTCTCTCTTTTCCAGCTAGATAAATCTTACCATTATTACTACCTCTCAACACTGTAACCAAAGATGCTCTTTCAGATCCTGCCATTCATGAAGAGAATTGATTTCACCTGTACCTTCTAAGTTTTAAAATCAATATGCATTTTTTATTATGTTCTCTTCTGTGCCAGTGAAATCTTTTGTTTATACCTTTTTTTAGAAATGCTACAGTAAGACAAATCACTGAGACTATGATTTAACTGGGAACACTACCTGTATATCTAATATCCTGTTGAAAAAGCAACACCTATACCTTTTCCTTTATTCTTAAGGAACACACATCTGTCTGCTATAATGTCTGGTAGATGGCATATCGTGATTGTCATTAGTTATTTCAGTCGCTGGTATCAGAATGACTCATATAATTATCTGGAAGTACAGGGCTGTTCAATACTTGTACTAAGCAGAGAGTATTTGAACACATGTTAAGTTTCAACAAAATCTGTGAATTCATCAGTTTCCTTTATGAATTAGAATGATATACCAAAGAATATCAGTGCCATTTCGTGGGTTTAACTGCTATTATTTAAATGGCTGTTACATATTTTGTCTTGAAAACAAGTCCAAATGCAAATATAGTTTAGAGAAAATGTTTAAAAAGTCCTCTTTGCTCCTGACATGAGGATTCAGCCACAACGAGAAGTCATCTACCTTTTGAGAGAGAGTGATTTTTTCTGCATTTTTCTCTAACTTGCATTCTCCCTTTTTGTGCCTAGTGAAACTGAGGCTGAGTAACAAAGACACCATGCACAGCATTCCATTACTTCTCCTGGTTAAACATACAAGATTAATTTATGACCATTTACCTACATACTTCTGTCTTTAGTGATTTCAATTAATCTTTAATCAAGCAAGATCTTTTATTCTGAGGAAATCCCTGTCATAAGACGTTGACATATTTAAGGGCGGCCATCACGACACCTTCATGCGATTCCTAAGGCAGTTTGTTCAGCGTTGCGTTAGAGCATGCTATAGCAAGGCAGGAGGTGGTGGCAGTAGGTGCCAACCCCTCGGGGGTCTCTTTTATTAAGGGGAGCTGGCAATACTCTGTTAACTGAAATGTCAAAATGTTAAGAGTACAAAATGGCAGGTCACATATCACCAGCTAGAAGGATACATTGCTGTCACCTTTGCTGTTTCCTGCACATGCATGTGCACCTGGTGGGTACCAAGTAAGTACCTCACTAACAATAAGAAATAAGAGATCAGTATAAATCTTCAGCAAAAATTCCTGCATGTTTTTCAGTTCAGCTTTCCTAGGAATTCAGGAAACATTTCATCTTAGAAAAATTGCTACCAAATTTTCCCGAATCAGCACTGATTATAATGCCATGATGATTTGGGAAAATTTGGTAGCAATTTTTTATACCCGTGTTATACCTTTTTGCAACTTCTGTATTCTTGGTGCTTTTGCCTACATTCTTGGACTTGTTTGTTAAGCTAAGAGACTAAACATTTTAGAGGCTTTGTAGTTAGGGTGCCAGTGTCCCCAGACCCCAAGATCCTCTCCAGAACACATTTTGTAAACTAAGATAGAACCATCCAGGGGAGGGTTCCTTGGGGAGGGGGGCTCATTCGAGCCTCTCATTGGGGAATTTTGATAGATGTGCTAATTAGTAAGACCTAGAATGTAAGACCAGATATAGAGGAGGGGGATTGCGGTGGCCATTGCGGGGGTGCATGGAGGTGCATTCGACCTGGTCGTGGTGCACCTAAGGATCCTTACAATAAATACCAAGGTAATACCCTTTTCCCCTTCTAACCGTGTTCACCTCTTGATTTTAAGACCAGGAAAAGGCATCAATTACAATTCTCTGTCAGTTCTCTCTGTTGCCCACCTTCCCTGCATTTTCACCTGACCAGCACCTACACTTGATTAAGACAAACTGTGGTACCTTAGGTACCATTGTATGGCTGCTGATGGTAAGTGCTCCGGGTTTAACTACCATTGTAAACTATTCAGTTGCTTTGCTGGCCATTCTTTGACGCTTGTGATAAAGTTTTTAGTTACCAAGGAAACAAACTTTTGGTAAAGAAAAGAATTATAATGCAAATATTGTCTTTAATAGGAGAGAAATAAAGCTATTTTGTAATTTTTGTAGCAAAACTAATAGAAAAAGAGAAGTTACATAATTATTGTCTTCTACTGTATTTCCACGCTGGAAAAAGTAGCCACGTTACGTTTCCACCTTTGTGGAAAACAGATGACTACGTAAAATGGATCATTTTCGTCTTACACTGATTTCAGTGGCACTGCTTGCAAAAGACATTTTTTAATCAGCATGAGAAAGGGCGACAGAATCAAGAAAAAACCTGTAGTGCCATGTAACTATTAGGTCATGTTGCATCTTGAAGAGAGAGATTCTCCATTCAAGGAAGACTGGATCTAAAATTCTTTCTGTTATTTATAGTGACTCTTTCCACAGTATGGTGTGTTTGAAAAAAATTGCTTGTTAAAAAAATCATGGGGAGTCAGTACACAATCTGGCATGAGTAACTCCCAATTAAAATAAACAGAACCCTGAGTAGGAGGAAAACAACTTCAAAGAGGAACAACTTAAAAAATACATGAAATGAAATTTTAAGCAGTCAGATACTAATGCAATTAAAATTACTAACCTGAAATTAACATTCTTCTAAGGGAAATATAGTAATTTAGGAGACCAGATAATTTTTGGTCATATTAATAGTGTCACATGGTCATGAACCATTCCCTTATCTAATATAGTAACACTCTTGCAATATGGAACACATTTGCCTTTTTAATTACCTAGCTGTTAAAAAAAAAAATTACACTTTTATTCCCAGTGGATAGTTAACAAATTGTGACTTTTGCTTTGCTTCATTAGAATTGGGTAAACGTGACCTTGACATACTTCTTGGAGCTTCATCAAATGCACTTATGGCAGAGGAAGGAGTTAATGACTGTGAATTGCTGTGTGAATTCTCCAGCATTCCCAAGAACCTTTTAACTGGCAGATAATTTTTTTTCACTGTCTCTTCCTTTTACTGACGGCTTTTAACTTTCATACTTCTGCTTTTTATGGGGTGACTCCAGTTTGGGCACATTAAAGGGAAAGGTGTTACGAAAATAAGATAAGTACATTTGAAAAACCCAATCCATATCTACCTTGTGACAAAATAAACCAAACACGAAGCATTCTTCTCAAATTTCTGCCTGGAGGTGGTACTTAAGAATACAAATTGGCAAAATAAAACTCCAAATGGCTTAGGATAAGCTGGTTTATGGCTTCCACAGTTTGCATAGCCATTTTCTATTGCAATCTGAATAGAAGAAGAAAAAAGAAGGAATGCCATACCCACCTACTATAGAACTATACATACCCAGAAAAAAATCCAGTTCATTTAATTATGTCTTTAAAATGCTGCTTAAGAATGAAGCTTTTAACTCTGCATAAACCAGGGCAGGGAGATCTATGAGACCACACCAACAGAATATGACTCTAGTGATTGTATGTGAATGTGAAGTGCTATTGGCTTTCCAGATTATTAAAGGAGCCTCTTTAGTGCAACACAGATTCAGGTTATCCTTTGACAGGACTGGAAAAAGTTCTGCTTTTCTTATGGCACAGAACCATGCCCCGGCTGCCTTGCTCAGGCTGTCCTGCTGGTATCAGAAAGGAGCATATAGGGTCAATGGAGTGAGATTCAAGCCCTGTTCACCTCACATTGTCATTAACAGTATGTATAGATTTTGGGATGTGTCACAGATTTGTCAGATCTGTCAGATCAAGGTATTTCTCCCAGGAGTATCCCTAGATCCCTAGATGTTATCTGATGCTGAGAGTTTTGCACTCTGCCTCTTTTTTTTTTCCCCTCTGGTTTCATTATAAGCAATCACATTTTCCAAACTGAGATTGCTCTATTTCTGTCTTCCAGTGTTTTCTGCGGGGGCATGCACACCACCTACTTGCTCCATGTGATACTGAAAAGATGTAATGAAAGCACAACTCACATTGGGGCACACAGTACAGGCTTAATGAGGTGGTTCTTTTTTAAAGACTGTTTCAAAAGGGCAGCCATATTTTGCCACAGTGAGTTAAGATAAAACAAAATAAGCAAATGCTTTGATTTCACTGAAAACTAATGTACTCTTGGTTGCTGTTGGAACCAATTGGTGATCTTCTGTAATAATTTCAGGATTCAGCTGGAGGAACTTCTAACAAAGAGAGAGTGGTACCCTAAGTAGGCTTAATTCAGTTTGACAGCTAGTAATAGGCAACTACTCCTATCACAGGCATGCGATAAATTCATCCCTTTAGTCCATCAATTCAGCTCAAACAAACCCCTCTTGTGTAAGTTCTGTGTTGGAGTTTGTGCTGAGCCGTTATCCTCTGTACCTGTCAGCAGCTCTAATGCTGTTTGCCATTGACTGCTTGTGGTCTCCTGCCCAGCCAAACCTCCTCTGCATAGAGCTTTTACTTTTTCTCATTGTGGGGGATGGACTTATCCTCTTAACCAGGCTGTTTTAGTGGTCTGTAGCACACCCTGTTATTAGACTCTCTTGACCTTCATTAACACATAGATTCATGAACCAATGTATGCAGAACCTGCAGGTCAGTGCCCTCATTTACTTCACAAGAAATGCTCTTTCATGTAGCACACCATATCACCCACTGACACTTTTTTTTCCCTCAGACCTATCCCAATGATTTTACCATTCCAATCATAAAAATTATTCTTTTTTAATTTTCGTGCTGCCAATTAAACCATATTTCCACTTATCCACAGGAATTTCCATTTCTCTCCTCTCGTTACCCTGGCATTCGGTATCCAAGAGACCAAACAATTTCTTGTGTTTTAGTTTGGTGTCTTTATAGTTCTGCTGGTCGGTAATAAATTGATTGTGACTTTATGTCCCTTTGCAGCCCTCTCTGCATGTGTTAGCTGTGTTTCAACTAGTCTCCAGCTAGGGCTATACTGCTTACACATATGATGCGAGCTCTGCAGTTCACACAGGCCTACAATGCATGCTTTCTTTTCTGCTTTGAAAGGAAAATAAACCATAAAGAAGACAAGTAACAGCAGCTCTCTCTCCAGTGGCAATTGTTACTGATTAGTTTAGAGCTATTCTCGCAGAGAAAAGACCAAAATACCTTTTGCATGTTTCCTGGTGTCTCATTCATTAGGTACCCTCTGTGTATTTCTCATCATTACTATTCTTGTGCATTAACAAACAGGGAATCAAGTTCCCCGGATTAATTTTTAGTAAGTTTAGTTAATCCAAATAAAACATCTCCAAATAATAATATTTGTTATGGGGTTTCTAAAATGTTCAGGTCTTCTGAAATGTCACTTTCCAACTTTTCCTTGCAACAGAAAGACCTGGAAATCTGTTGGGATTTTTTGTTCTTGGTTTTTTTTTGTTGTTGTTTTTTTTTTTTTTTTGCTAATGAAAAGTGAGACTTTCATTTCAGGAACTGGAGCTTGAAGAAAAGTACTATTATCAGGAGATAAATAGCAACAGTGGGGGAGCTGACAACACTGTTATCTTGTGTGCATCTCAGGAGTCTTGGCAATCACATCCCAGCTTCTTGTTCAGAAAAGTTTGCTAGCTGACCAGAACAGATCTTCAGCCTCACTGTAGCAACTGCTAGCTTGGTGAAACCGATTCAGCTTGGTCAGTTCCTGCCTGGGGTGGTCTGGAACCATGCATGTACTGAATAAAATTACTAAATTTGGACATTTTCGACCTTGGAACAGTGGCTCTTAGTTCTGGATATGAATTTCAGGCATGAAATCTGGATCTGGATTTCAGTTTGTGTGTCCAAACTGGTTTAAGTCATAATCCTTGGTATAAACAGATCTAAATCTATGGGAAAGAGAAAGACGTATTTGAAATGCAAGTGAAAATACTGTCATTCTAACTCTCCTTGATGAAAATTCAGACCCTGCAGAAAACTCACACAGTTTCATTGCTGTTGAAGAGAGTTTCTTCATGGATCATTGGCAGCTATTCCCTGTAAAAGGATGTTGGTACAGTGGCAAGGGAAAGTGGCTGTCCAGCTTCTCCTTAAAGCTCCTTTTCATGATAGTACAACTTTATTGTCTCCTCCTTGATCTTTCCTTATCTACTGTAATTTTAGGAAGTTTTTTGCTGTGACCAAACAAAATATGTTACCACTGCTGAATGACTGATTCTGATCCTAACACACTGGCATGCATATTACTCGTGGAAATGTGAGAGCTGGCTTACTGAGAAATACACTAAAGTGGATTTTCTCTGCTCAGTGACAGTGCAGGTGAAGGAAACCAACATATAGAATATGGGAAGTAAGGTTTTTTTTATTGTGCTGGGGACCTGTACCTATGACTTTGACAGTTGAGGGTGCAGAGCTGCTCTGAAAATGAGCCCCAAATCTTCTGCCCTCAGCAAACTTTTATTGCTTTAGCTCTGATTGATGGGTTCAGGGAACTGGAGCCTAAAGATAAGTCTTTAATGGATCACTTAATTGTGACTGCCAAGCAAATCATTGTGTATGGGTTTTAGAAATTGTGCTACCTAGAAGACAACATATTTCAGGAGTGAAATTTTATGCTGGAGGGAAAACAAAACAACAGCATTTTCAGTAGTGGTTTTAATGGCTGATTTGTTTAGAATGTTTACTTGCTGCTGTCTCCCTTCTTTGTTCAGTCTTCACTTCATCATCTCTCTTTTCTGCCATATACATGTTACTGAGGTCATTTTATTACCTTTCTTATATTGTTTTGCAACTTTAAGATTTTTTTTCCATAGTTATTAACACTAAAAAGAGTACAGATAAATTTCTTATTGGAAGGAATATTCACAGATGTCATATGTCGTACTCAGACACGAAAGAACCACGCAGACACCGTTCTGTCAGGATAGGGCCAGGGCCAAAAGAGAGAGCAAGAAGGGCCAAGGTAGGGCAAAGAAGGGGGAAGAAGGAGGAAGAAGAGAGCCCGGCTCTTTATTTAGTCAGTTATATATCTTTTTAGAGACAACCATGGATTGGAGGATGGGGTTACCACCTCTCCATGACACTGGTCAGACCAAAAGTCTATCATAATTCTCCGCCTAACAAAAAGAATGATAATAATAGATACTGGTAGGTAAACATGGCTTCTGTTTACAGTAGAGTGCCTGAGAAATTCTACTACAAGAATGAAAACATAGAAAGACTGCAAAACTCAGGGCGACAGTCATATAAGGTGTCAATAAGATGTCATTGTTCTTTATGTGTATTTTGACAGCTTTATGAAGAAATTACTTGGGCACTGAAGTTGTGATCACTTATTTTGTCACTGTTACCTTCATAAACATTTAATGTGAAAAATTTAAAGGCTTAAAATAGCTTTTCTACACTGGGGTAACACTCACAACACCAGGTTTTGCAGCATGCTCACAAATCCTTTATCTGGACATGGAACCTATTTTTATAACAATATTTGTGTTCAGTACCTATTTTTGTGTTGAGCATGTGTTGAATTGCCTTTGACAAGGATTGGAAGCAATTAAGTTTAATAACTGCAATAACATCTCAGGTATTGCTTGTCTATGAATTCTATTTATTGCTCTATAATTACAAACCTGGAAACAGCACATATCTAAAGAACTCACAGCCATTAACCTTTATGTTGACAGGTCTGTTTAAAGGTTCAGAGGATGGTTGGATATGTTTTGAGCAATTCTGTGTGTGTGTGTGTGTGTGTGTGAATCAGATTGCTTCTTTGTCATTATTTTTATGACCTAATTTGTATATCAAAGGTTTATTCAGTTTTGTGTGATTTATTCCTGATGCAAACTTGTAGCCATGAGAAAACACCCTGTTTCACTGTTTAGTAATATGTAATGGTGCCTGTTAATTGCATGGCATAAGAGACAATATTTAAAAGTATTTAAATTAAAAAAAAACCCCAGCAAACCACAATTAAATATGCAAGTAGAAAATTAATTTATGGAAGGATTTGAATAAGAAAAGCCTGGTAAAAATGTGAAAATGTAAAAGAAAAATTTTCCTCAAAAACATTAGGAAATCAGAAATCAGGATTTGGTAATAAAGAGAAAATTAAAATTTGTAAACTAATTTCCATTTTGCAGTAAAATACAAATGGCATGTGTATGCAATGAAGCACATGAAAAATTCTGCTACAGATTTTAGCTTAAAAATGGACATGAAGCTGAATTTGATTAGCTAGAGAAAGAGGAATATCTTGCTTCTGCACCTGAAAATATCATTTTTGTGTTGTTAATGGTAGTGTGAATTTGGATAAGAGAAAAAAAAGGTTAAACAGTCACATTTCATTAGGCCAACAAAATACTGAAAGAATAACACACATTTTCAAGGGTAGTATAGTAGACTTCTGGGTACCTTAGATGACTTCTAGTTTCATTTTGCTTGGGTAAGCATTTTGTGATCATTACAAAGCCCTCATAGCAATGAAAAGTGCAGAGTGAAATGAGAGTCTTGAAATGAAAATCATTAGTTTTCCTGGGATGTCTTCAAGAGAACACAGAGATACTGAGGTTTGCAATGTATTGTCCTCCAAATTAAAAACTTTGTGCATAGAGGAGCAGTAAGTCCCACTTATAGCCAGGAAAATGAATCAAATCTTATTAATGTTAAAACCTTAAAAACGAACAGTGGTGGACAAATACATCCTATAGAGTGATCATTTTACCTCTGTATCTTGTGCTTTTATTATCAAACATACTGGGTCATATGTTGTCTTTTGTGCTAAACCCCCAAAATTATAAGATGCTGTTTTAACTGAGGTAAGGATTTTATAAAATAAATGTTTAGCTTAACTTTGCTGACAACATAAAATGGTACCAGACTTTGAAATCTCCATGTCCTTCAAATAGTCTTTTCATGTTTGCTGGCTTCTGAGGCGGAATAAAAAATATTTTTAGTGCTAGTATTTCTGGATACAACCTGATGTTCCATAAGGGCTCCTGAAACATAAAGAAAGAAACTCTTCTTAGACAGCCTTAGAGAGGGGGAAATGTTAGTGGTCTCTCACCAACAGATGCATCTGACTATTGCAACACTGACTTACTCAGTCTAAGTTCTCCCCAGCTTGTCATACAGTATATATAGACTGATGGAAGAATAAAATTACATTACAGTCAATTCTGGACAGTAAAAACTGGGAGTGCCAGGGAGGAATTTTTGGTGAAATTCTACTCCTTTGTTTTCTCCCAAACTGTTTTAATGATATTGTCTTTATAGCTTTAACACTGTTAGTACAGGCAGTCTCATTCCTGGAATGGGCAGACAAGGTCTGTAAGTGCCTAAACAGCAGATAATTTATGTGCCCTTCTGAGGACACATAAACCTGAAATATGATATGTGTTGGATGCACACCTGGCTTCTTCAGACAACAGGAAGGAAAGCAAAACTCCTAATAATGCTTATCTAGAATAGTGCAGAGTAATACTGAATGCAATAACCCAGATGAAAGACTCCCTGGGAGGAGATATCTTAAAATCTGCTCTACATCCTCTGTCCTACAAGGAAGTTTAGGCTTATATGAAATCAATTAACAAAGATAGAAGAGAAGGAGAGATGCACAAGTGAAACCTCACAAAATACAAGAGGAGGGGAAGATGGTGGTAATCACAGATTCCTTTTTCAAATACAGCTAACACAGATTTTGTTGGAAGAAGGAGAATTATCCTAAAATGAGGTAACAGTTGAAGATTTTCAAAAGCAAGGAAATCTATACTGAGATGGAGACCAAGCATGGCATGAGATGAACTGCCTGACAAATCAGTGTTTGCATATGGTATGGTAGCATGCAATAAAAACAAAGAAAGCAAGAAAGCTGTGCTTGCGCCTTAGGGGAGGAGACATCCTCTGATGATAGGTGGTGAGTAGGCTGACAGCAGATAGACCAAAGTTCCTGAGTAAACACAGATGGCATGTTCTTCCACATTTTACCCTGATCTGACCAGATCAAAATGACTAGTTTTTAGTTCAGTGATTCCTTTGCTATTTGCCATTCATCATCACAAAAACAGGAAGCTGTCCACCATAAAATGTATGAAACCTTTGAAAATGTATGAAAACCCTTGAAATTCTGAAATTTAGTACTCACAATTTCCTACTTTACAAACACAGGAGGTAAAAAGAATGTGACACAATGTTGAAAAAAGCTTTGAAACAAATGCAGCTACAAGTCTAAAATTAAAGGCAGGAAAATATGTGCTGTGAGAAACCTTTTCTTGGTAATTTGGACATGTGATTGATAAACTTGATAGTAGAGACAAGACAAAATATGTAGATGAAGTGCTACTGTTCACTAGTACAACTAAATTTCTTTGGATCTTCGCTAAGACAATAGTGTGTAGTGAATTCTGACCTTCTGTTTCCTTAGAAGGACGAGTTCTTTATGAACTACATAAAAGAGACTTTGTGGCCATCTGGGATAAATTGCACAAGCATGCCTTTGACGGTTTTAAAAACCAATTGAACACATCTTCAGCAGTGGCATTTTATACTGTTTTCCAGTTCCCCAGGCACGATGCCATTTCTGTTGCACTGAGATGGCAGGGAGCTCAGAAGACACAGCTTCAGGAAGCTGCAGATCTTGATAACCAACATATCAGTTTTGATTCCTGGTTAATATAAGGTCTTCCAAGAATTTAAGTGAAGCTTTGGAACATGTTACTACAAATATCTTAATCACATGTTGGAAAATGCTAGAAGACAAAAACCAGGCTGCCCTTAGGATGTCAAAAACTTCCTAAAGAGTTCAAATATGTGATTGGAGACCTGCTAGTTAGCAGTAGGTGTTCCTGGCACCTACTCAAATGTGCATGTCCCAAAATGCAAATTTGAAGTGTGTGGCTACGTGCAATCTAGTTTGTTACAGGAGCAGTATAATGTCTGGATAAACATTCTACATGAAAGGATCCTGTCCTTTTTACAGCAGCTCCACAGCAGTTCTGTGCAGAACTGTGTATTTTAAAAGGTGCTCAACAGCCCAGGCCAGTCTCACACCAGCACATGGGCACCAGAATGGCAAATGATTAGGGACATGCCTACTTGTTTCAGCTTACACCATTTTGCTGGACTGCCCTTAGGATACTGAAGGTAGCCAGGCCTCATCCGTCCAGTCGCACTGCCACTAAGTAGCATCAAATGTGGAGTATGCAGGAATGTTTCCAGCATGAGTTCAGGACTGAAAATGCCTAGAGACATCAGGCTGGGGGTTTGATCAGCTCTACATATTGCAGGACTGGGGGAGCAGAATGGATTGAGAAGGTCCAGTGCTGTCCATCTCCAAAGAGAAAACCAAATTGCTCCAAACCATGTTTCTGTCAAATGCTATGGCTTGGCTAGCCAGTGCCTGCACAAAATTCAGCTATTTCTGTGCAGGGCTGGGCAGCACCTTCTGCCTCAGAATCCTGTTAGCACTGTGACCTGCACGAAGTGTTAAATGAGTGTCTGGATCTGCTCAGCTGAGGCAATATTCTGTATCCCAGTAAAAACCTCTGTTGATTGACTTCTGTGTGTTTGCATACAGGTGGTAAGCAATCTAAGTTTATAGCTATTCTCCAGCCTTGCCTTTGACCAATAAAGAAATCTGGTCTCAAGAGCATCAGGAGACAATTTGTTGGTAGAACAGAAGTGGGCATTGTGTTTGTGTCTGGTTGTTCATACTCTTCCACAGTGGGCTTCTTTAGTTTCTGTGCTGCATACTGGGCACACAGAGGCCCATGGAGGATTGGTCACTCAGCTCTGAAGAAGTTAGCTTTAGCTTGTTTGATCTGGTCTCTCCATTTGTATAGGGGACAGCCTTTCCAATGATGTAGTTCCACAGCCACAGGTTATTTTTATACTGAGTTATTTTTGAAAGACATTTGATAAGCTAAAATGCCCTCACCTTTTGTTCAGAGTTTAGTAACATTCAGAAATGAAAGGGCTTATGTACTGTGCTAAAACCCCCTATTTTATGTGCTTATGAAATATGCAAATACTCTTTGAAGAGAGCCAGACAGCTGAAGGCCAACTGTTCTTTTCTCAGGAAAGATGATTACATAAATCCATGTATACATAAAAAAAGAGAGGATGCACAAGTGAAAGTGACAGGGATGATGTCTTTTGACCTGAGATCATAGCAGATTTAATAGAGTTAAATATTTATAGACTGTGTTTCTTAATTGAGAATAATAAAATTTGTGTTATTGGAAAGTATAGAAAAAAGGCATAAATTTTTACACCACAGAAAGCCTACCTGAGCTGATTTTGGGAGAGGAAGAGTACCAGGAAACACTGAATCCCAAGACCCTCACACAAGTTATGAATGTGATTTTTTTTCATGTAAAACTCACAGAAAATTTGCTGCATTTAAGACTGAAAGTTAAAAAATCTACAACGCCACCCTTTGCCCCACAACAACTGTGTATAAAATATCACAGACACTTTTGAAGTGCTACCAAACATCCTTGTGTAGCTGGCAGTTTCAAATGTCAGATCTTTGCTAGTCCATCGTGTTTTGAAGCTGGGAAACTCTTGATCGGCTCTTTTGTTCAAACAGTGAATGATTTAATTTTGGGAGTTTGAAAATAAGTGAAAGCTGTCTTTAGATAAGACTGAATAAAAGTCATCTTTGCACTTAGTAGAATCACCTCTTTCTGCTCAACATGTTGCCTGTCTTGGCTGTGCAATGGCCTTTTCTCCTGTTCTCTTTTCATTAACAGTCTATTAGATCTTTTGCTTTTAATGCAATTAGCATGGCAGTTGATTTGGGGGATAAAGAAGAAGAATCCAGCCAAGAAGAAGGTCAGGCAACATATTGACAAAGATATAAATCCCAGTCTAGTTTGTTTGTGTGTTTGTTTAATTAGAAAAAAGGGCAGCATATCCTGGTTAAATCTAAGTGTGAATTATGATCTTCTCTCAGCAGATAGAAATTCTCCTTTGATGTCCAGTTGCTAGTCTTTAGCAGAGTTGCCAGAGTCAACTATCTCTGTTTGTGCCCCCTGGCTAGGAGGGTTGCCCTAATCCTCATGTTAGCTGTTGGTAGGCAGAACTCTTGAGATTTTCTCCCTTTGGAGTAAATCCATTCTGCTTTTCTTTTCTAGGAAAAAATGATGCTACTTGCCCTTGGAGTGGAGCGGAGCTCACTTCTGGGCTGTTCTGTCTTTAGCTGGATGAAATTCAAGTGTCATTTAAGGCTTAGAAACCTAATGCTTCCCATTGCCTGGACTCTTCACTGCTTTGCTGTTGATTTGTACTGTTATACTGGGTTTAGGTGATGTTAGGAAGATCAATTGAATATCTCTGGGAGTCCTTTACTAGTGTAGCAGCAACTTTCTCTTGGTAGTGAGCATCAGGATACAGCTGGCTGACTAGTTCCAGGTGATTTTAATTTACTTTAACTATTGCCTTTTAAAAAAAAGGAATTTTTTTTTTTCTCACGGGATGGTATTCTGATGATAATTTAGAAAAGGTGATAGGTATATTAAAAATGTAATCTACCCCTCTATCTTGCTTTTTAAGATAAAACTTAAATTTTCTTTTGAAAATGACAGATGTCCTGGCCACTTCTAGCCTTTAAAAGACTGTAGGTAGTTTCTGACAATAAGGATTCTAGTTAATAGTCAATATAAGGATGAAACAGGTAATCCACATTCATCCCATGTTCCCAATGGGAAATTCATCTCTCACTTACTCTCCAAAACTGTTGTATATTGTACGTACTATTGAAGTTCTTCTGTTCTTCTGCTGATAGAAGTGGCTCTTACCTAGACAATACTCACTTCTAATGCTTTTTATTTTATGTTTGAAAATGTAACTGAAGTGTGTATGTGATGAAAGTTGATTATGTGAGCTCCTAGAAACCCCAAAGAATAAGTACATATTTATGTTTCCTTTAGTGAATTTTGTCAGTTTGTTTTCCTCAGTTTACAGGATCTAAGGAGCGATATGATTACAGTGATCACATGCAACAGTTCTAAATGCCTACGGATCGTACTCTCTGCCCTTGCAGCTGGAATTGCTGTCTGAAGAAGGATTTGGATGGACTTTTTCCTTTAAATACAAACTCCAAAACTTTTGGTGTCAGTAAGCAGAATCTATTTTTTACTGCATGATTATAGAAATTATTTTTTCTCTTTTTGCAACTAGAAGTTTTGAAACAACAACAACAAAAAAAGGATGTGTTTGGTTCTAATGAGATTAACGTCAGTGCTTTTTTCATAGTAATTAAAAGGAAAAGGCTTCATACATCACTAGCTAAGAAACACTAGATGTACAGACGGGGACAAAAAGGATTCTCTTTGATAGGATACACAGTTGGCATGAATGCAAGAGAGAAGTTTGGGAACTGAGGTTTGAATTTATTCATTATGAACTTGGTTACTTATTTGGGACTCAGGTGATAAATGTATTGTGTGAATTAGAACCCTTTGAGCTTGTTTGAAACTGGGGGAAGTTGGGGTTCCATGCAGACCTTTATGCTGGAATTCAATTCAGAACAACCCCCCCCAGTTTCAGTTGTCCACAAGCCTTCCAGTTCTCCAAACCCCTGCATGAAGATTTTAGTGTGGGATTCAGCTATCTTGTAACAGCAACTGTGCTACTGAATTGTGTGAGATTTACTGCCTGGGCTCCAGCAGCCTCTCCAGGAGGAAAGGATCCCTTGTAAGTCCTACATCACGTCCTGTGGAAGGTATCCTGTGACATCTTGGAGGCACTGTGGTGTTAGTAGCTGGATCCTGCTACCAGCCAAGGGAGGCGGGAGAGTCATTCACCTCATCCAAAGTGCTACAATCTGTACTCATGACTGTCTTCTAGATCTTGTATGATATTGCCAGCCTATGCAGATTTTGGACATGAGAGGAAGGATCTGTTGGCATGGGAATCAACATTGATGCCCTCGTGGCTGGTAAGCTCAGTATCTCTGTAGGCAGTTTTGATTGTATTGGCTTTATCCACGGACTACCAGGGGGAATTTAGACAGTAAGCGTGGCTATGGACACCTGAATCTGGCGTCTGTAGTTAAGGCCAAAGAGAATCTTAAGCATTCTATTTGTGGAAAGGCCAGAATCTGGACCATAAACTCATACACCAAAGCTTCAAAGAAAGGTTGACTTCATATTCGGACTCGTGCCTTGTAAAATCCAATCCCTTGGGGAGAAAGAGATAAAATTCTTTAAAGTAGGTTTTTATCCTTATCAAAATGTATTTCTGCATTCTGGAATTCTTACATGCTTGTTTGTAACATGTCTTTTAAGAAAGGAGGTAACAATTCTCTGCTTTTTCCAGCAGACTTCAGGCTCTATGGCTAGAATAATTATGAAAGGTGTTTTAAAAAACTGTTTTAAAAGTATCAGCTTTGGAAAAAATATTCCTATTGCCTTTGTTTTCTTTCCTGACTAAAAGATTTTGCAGGTGCTTAACATATGAAAGCTGAAGCTTTAGACCGGAGGACCAGTGAGCTTCAAGTTCTCTTTCTGCCAGTAATTAGCTGGCAAATTTTGATACTTGGAAAGAAAGAAGAGAGAGGAAAAAATGCACTACATCACAGTCCAGTGTTGTTAGTAGACTTCTTTTTTGTTTCCCATTAATCAACAACAAATTGAAATTAGGGTGATTGTGAAAGACAGTGTAAAAGAGTAAAGCTTTATCGTGGAAACAAAAGGCTTGATTCAGCACAGTTATCAGTGATTTCATTCTATATTCTACCATACACCATCATCAGGTTTTGTTATTTGTAATGCAGTTTTGTTTTCTTGCAGTTTGAGTTGTCACTGAGAAGAAACCATCTACTGGTCCTTGAAATCTTTAGAATAAATATATTACTTGTGTTTGGAGAAACTGTCAATGATTTAATTCTTAGAAGTGTTCTGTAATATGGGTCAAAATTTTGTGAAAAGTGCTCACCGCACCCCTGGCAATCTGTTCCGTAGAGGGTCCTTTGCAATTTCACTAGAGTTATTCTTTCCAAAATCCCTCAGAAACTATTGGTCTGAAATATTTTGTTCTTGTGAAGAGCCATGCCCTGTATATTCTTATAGTCCTATATATTCTTATAGCTGTTAGCTATTACATTATGTGAATATAGTTTAACTACATTTTTCATAATCTATTATTAATAATATTTTATTTTATGTGCTGTATTACTTTGCCAAATGAAACTGCTGTGAAGTTAATTGCTGTGCAGGTTTTCTTAAGGTGAAAGTGAGAGAAATTGCTTTTGCAGCAAAATTTGTCTATAGAATTTGTTGTGTCATTCAAGGATTATGCCAACAACGTAATCCCTCAAGAAAGCAAAGCAGTTCTCAGCCTTGTCCTATTGTTAGGGTGACTGATTAAGCACTTGTAGGGCTGAATCCTGGCAGGGCAAAAATCTGCAGCTTTGTAATTTAGGCTGCATTCAATTGTAGAATGACTGGTAGACTTCCACAGTCTTTGAAATACCAAGACTTTTTTCATGTTTATATTTTGACCTACTCAGGTACTAATGCTTGTTTAAAAATATATTCTTTCCACACTCCGGGCTGCAGTGGCTTTCTCCAGGCAAAATTCAATGGAGGAGGCTCTTTTGTTCTCTGCTTCACTCCAGAGATTACTGATGTTGGCAGCTGCTATGTTTTTGGAAACTTCAATCTGCTCATGATGCTTTCAAATGTCTTTTTGCTGAAAGCAATTCGAGTCCAATTAAAAACATATATTTCTGCCATATCAATTGACATAGGTTCTAATTTCCAACTGAAAGAACATCGATTTATCATTTAGCTTTTCATGGTGCTTTTATAAAGGCTGTGTTCTGCCTGCCCTTCTAGGAGAAGGAGCACTTTGCGAGGCTTTGGGGAAGAATAATAGGTGACTTTGGTTCTGAACTGGGACCTACCTGCTAAGAGCCCCTCTGTCAGGACTCCTCAGCCCTGCATAGCCAGAAGATGGGCTCAGATGCATCTGGACAGGGTAAAAGGGAAGGAAAGAATTTCTGGTCAAGGGATGGCTTCCTGAGAGCCTTTTTCAGACTCTCTATAGACTATTCTCTGTTTCAATTCACAATACTCAACTCATCACAGCTGAAAACTTGCATAATAGGAGGCCTCTCCTTTAGCTGTCTGGGAAGAAGTGAAAGGTTTCTGTCATCATAGATATCCCTCCTTCTTTCATGTTTTAATAATGCAGAAATTGAATCATCTTTTAGATAATAATCCTTGATAATCCGCCCACCCATTTTTCCATTAAATGATGAACAATATTGGGTAACCTCCACTCCTGTATATCCATTGCTTTTGGTATTCAGGCAAAATTGCTGGATTTTTCTTGGTTAAGAGATACACTCAGTTGATGGCATCCCAAATATTATCTCCATTTTTCTCCGACATGAAAGTTTCTATATTAATGACTAGAGACCACTTTTTAATCTTAAAAGGTGATTTTTTATGAAGGAACTCTGTTTAGATTGATGCTTTCAATTGAGAGAAGAATTGCAATAGTATTGTACTTATTCATCATGTAACAGATCTTTATAACACCAAAAAAAGAAAACATGAAGTGAATAAGACCATCAGGGAATTGTATGTTCAGGTGGCAAAAGGCAATGTAATTATTGCAGGCTCCTGATGACACTTTTGGAAAATACATGGGAGAATGTGGCTGGAGTCTTTCTGCTGACAAAGCCCGACTACAAAAGCTTTGAGAGGCCAGGGGGATCTGGGTCCAAATTTCTTGCCTTATTTTTCTGTTTCATGTTAAATTATGGAAAAGAACAGGAAGAATGGCCCCGGGCCCTCCAGTTGTGTTGCTGAGTCGTCTGCTCAGCATGGGAAATTAAGCTTCAACTGTTCAAAATCTGGACTATGTGAGGATATAATGGCAGAATTTGGACGCACTTAGTCAAAGTTCCTCTCAGTCATGCAGCATGCACTCCCATTGGTTTGAAGTCAGAAAGCTTACGTTTCTAAAAAAATTATATGCAAGCTCAATCAGCTCTTCAATCTAGATTTTGAATCGCCAACAGACCAGCTTCCAGTGATTTCAGACAATTGCTTGGCGCATGCTGGAACAGAATCACTGATAAATGTTTCCAATTGTACACTGCATTATGACTCTTCAATGCATCTTTAACTTCTTGGAGTTGAAATTTACTGTGTGCATTTGATTGCAGCCCACCGTCCAGTGCTGAAACCCCCTGTTTCTTGGTATTAAGACTCTCAGTATAATTAGAGACTATTCATGGCAGCTAGCAACACAAATCCTTTTCAAGATGCTGGAACTTTCACAGCATTGCTTGTAATTTTTTTAAAAGCAATTTGTTGCATCTATCAAAAAACTCAGAGACAGTGTATTAGTGTTGCAGCCTTCACCTTACTATAGCCAACTTTTAAAGTCTTCTGACCGAATTCTTAAGTGGAAAATAATTAGGAAAGGTGGAGAAAATTCAGCTTAATACATTTGCTTATGGCTTTGTGCATCTCACTGCTTTGCTCTAAGTAGAAAACATGACGAGGGACAGTACTTATGCATTATGCAGGGAGAAATAGTATTTTTCAAATATTTATAAAAATTCTGCAAAGCTTTCTCCAGCTTAAAATACGAATTCTCTCAGCAATTAGTCCCCATATCCTGCTAGGTCTGCCATGATCTAATTTATTGTTTATAGAACAAAGGTTCTGCAACAGACTGAGGCATGGGTAACCTCAGATATTTCACCTAAGACCTCTCCGTTTGTGTGGTGGATAATTGGGAGGATAAAAACAGGATCACCACTCTGAAAACTGACACACGGCTGTTCCAGCTCCTGCAGGCCCAGGAAATAAAGTTTCTCAAATAGGTTTCAGGCATTTCTGCTCTGCTGCAAACAGCAGTGTCTGACTATGTGCCAAGTGTGTCACTGAGAATGGTCTTCCTGCACAGGGAAATCATTACAGCAGGGCACAACTTCCAAGTGCCACAGCTATCCTGTAGGAACTGTTGTCTAGATACGTGTCCTGCTGGGGGGGTGGAAAAGGATTTGGGGGGAAAGATGGTACAGGGCTCTCTCTGGATATCACCTTGATTTCATAAAGCACCGAATGGACACCAAATGGATTTTCCCATAGTGTGCCACACTGAACCCATCCATGGAGAGTTTCCCAGCATTTGAAGGGACATAAGATTTATTCTCGTCTACATTCTTACATTTATTCTATTTTTTTAAAGCATCTCTTTTAATATCATATAATCAGAGTATACCACATAGGAAGGGACCTCTAGGATCATATGATCCAACCTTTTCTGGCATAAGCACAGTCTAGACATGACCCTTTAGCACTTGTCCAGCTAAATCTTAAAAGTGTCCAATACACTGACACTTCCCTGGGAAGATAATTCCATAGGTGTTGTTTTTATTGTGAAAAGTATTCCTCCTGTGTCCAGCTGGAATCATCCCATGAGTAAATTGTACCCATTGCCCCATCTCTTTTCCATGTGACTTCTTTTAAAAAGGCTTTTAAGCCACTCTTTAAATACTGAACATGGTGACAAGGACTCCTTTTCTCTTCTCAATGTTGACCAAACTCAGTTCTCTCAGCCTTTCCTCACATGGCAGCTTTCCCAGTCCTTGGATCATCTTTCTCTGGAACCTCTCCAGGCTGGAGTCTTTATCTGACAAATAAAAAAAAAAAAGTGCTGGTAGAATGAAAATCTCTTGCATTTGTGCTGACATATGAGCAACTCTTGAGATTTCTACATCAAAACTGATCACAAATGATTTCATAACCATCTCCTCAAGTGATACAGCTCTCTTCTCTTGACTCTCTTTTGTGCTCGCCATGAAGCAGATTTCATATGATACAAAATTCTTTAACTGGTTGTCTCAGGGAAGACTCTTGTATGGGAGGAATGATATCACAAAATCAACCGTCTGGGACAGGTGACCCAGGGTTTGTAGAAAATAGACTGTTCTCGTATCATTCCAGATGCCAGGACTTGTTGGAAATCTGATCAGCACAACAAGCTGCTCAAACACACTTTCTGCTCATGAGGCTCTGCCAGGAGTCTTCCACATACTAAGTCAGCTCAATTTTCTGCATGTTTGGATCTCCATCAACAATTTGCTGTGCAAGTGGTCTGCTGTTGAAGGCATGTCATTTAATCATTTCTGTGAGCATGCAGGGTGAAATTGCCTATGGGTTTTATGCAGCTGTAAGGATACTGAGTGTTGGGTTTGGGCTTGCCAGGTGCTCATCTTGTGGCAGTGATGTAGACTGATCACATTCCTGAGAGCCTAACTTTTGAGTTGTAATGACGATGGTACTGAAGAGCAAATAAAGTATTTTTGCTAGAGACATGTGGAGTGAGCCAGGAACACCCCATCCTGGCTCAGTAGAATGATCCCATGCTGGCTAACTGTGGGAGAGAGTTGTTCTCCAAGATCATGTATCACCAAGTAAGCATATGGACTGCTACAGGAAGGCACAATTTAGTAGTCCATGCGGAGAAATTAGTAGGATATTGGCAGGTTACCAACATTTAAAATATCACTTTACTTCTCTCTTACCATAAACTGAACCACTGGCAACTTGCTGGTAGAACTTCTTCATAGCTTGATTTTGTTTAAATGGTGTCTGCTAGTTGGCTTTTGAAATAAGAGAAAAGTACAAGAGTTACCGAGCATTTACCCATAGGTTTCTGATTTTCTGTGGAAAGTACTGGAGTTCTCTGTGGGCTTTGCAGACAGTTCAGGCTGGCTAAGCACATTGTGGATGCACACAGATTCCAGAGCTTTGTGACTGACTTGTCTTTAAGCCAGGAAAACAGCAGTCTTTGCAGCATTGCTCTTAACATTGCACTTATAAAACCCACGCTTGTCCTATGTTGACCAGCTCAGTTCTCAAATGGTGTCTGTTGACACCTTATTTTTGCCACATATGTTTTTCACTTCAACTTTTTTACAATATCAGATATTCCTAAGGGATATTTCTAGAAGAGGCTGTGGCTTCTTCCTGGAAGCGTTTGCATCTTTCTTGGTGGTGGTACCTTGGCATGTGCCAAGAAAATGACAATTTATTTAAAGTCCTCAAACTTTTCTGAAGAGTTTAATTCCCCTCATCTTACTCAATATGGCCCAATGTAGTGGTATAAAGCACTGTGCTTTTGCCTCAAGAAGAAATCAAACACCAGCATGGCCCAGGGTGGGCTGATGTACTAAATACACTGACACCGTTCATATGTGAATATGAAGGAGGTTTGGACTAGATGATTTCCAAAGGTCCTTTCCAACCCTGGCAGTTCTGTGGTTCTGTGGTATCAGCCTTACACAGGTGTCAGAAAATGCTATGTCTCTGTTGTCTTTAACTCTTTGCCCTTCTTAAAATAGGAGTGCTGCCTTGACAGCCTACATAAACCGGTTTGAATGGTATAGTGCTCCATGTGTATCCTTACTACAGCAGTATGACCCCAAGTGAGAGAGACTGAAATATTACAGTTTATAACTTAAACTTCTGAAATTAAGGACTTTTAAAACTGTGTTGCAAAAGCTGCAGAGAAGACACCCACCCTGAAAGGGGCCCTGCCTGAGGCCTTTACGCTGCTCGCTGATGAAGATAAGATAAAGTAACAGGTCAGGGCTGGGGACATTCACAAAGCCTAAAGCTTAGCAGCTCCAGGGTGGAGACCACAGCCCCAGGGCTATCAGCTGCCAGGCCTGCACAGACCCTGGAACCCAAGGGTGGGGGGAGAGAGGCTTTGGGTGTGTGCTGGAAAAGCCTCTGGTGAGAGGCACAGTGACTGCTGCCCATCCTCACTGTGCAGAGCCCAGCTGAGGGGCCCTTCACCCCAGGAAAAGTTTATCCGCAGCAGAAGGGGTGACATGGCCCAGCAAAGGGCCCCCCTNGGCACATGGGCGTTCCCACCTGGCCCAAAGTGTGTATTAATCCACAGGACTTTTTACTCCTCGGCGTGTGGCAGCGTGTGGCAGCGTGTGGCTGCATGGCGTAGCCATGGCGGCAGCAGGGGACCCTCGCCACCAAGAAGATGAGATGGAGGGGAGCAATGAGACATCGCTGGGACCCCTGGATGGGTGATATGCTTCCACCTAACCCCTATCACCTCTCCCTGTCCCTGCACCCCCCACGCACACTTCTTTCTATATGTCTTTCTTTCTTTTCTCTTTCCTTCTCTTTGCCTCTTCTACTATTAAATAAAATACATCAATTTTTTGGCACCAACATCTAACCTAGTTTGGTTTTAATCTCGTTTTTGGGAATATTTTGAACCTTCTCTAAGTTCTTTCCGGTTTATGCACAGAGACAGTTTTCTCTGCTCTTCTGGGCTTAAACCAGATCGTAACACCAAGGAATAGACCAAATCTTCTTTCGGCTATAGGACGTTACTAAAAGACTGACATTATTCCTTCCTTAGCTCAGAACAGTGTGGGGAGTGAGGTGTGTTACTGTGCTGCCACATCCACTCTGGTGAGGGATTGGCATACATGCCATAGGAGTCTTCTCCAGAGAATGCACAGCAGACAGTGTGAATTTCTGCCTATTGTAAGAAAACATGATTTGAGATTATGTAAATCTTAGTGTTTTAACTGTTTATGTAGCTGAACAGACAGAGGGATGTAAACAGACTGTCACTCTAAAATTGCAAAATTAAATTACTCCCTAAAGCAATTATTGTTGGTTTTGATTTTTTAAAACTCATACGACACATTGAAACAAGAGGGAAAAGCCAAATGCAGAATAAAACTGAAGCTATAAATCTGCTGAAGTTACCAGAGTTATTCTGAAGCTAATTATAACTGTATGCAAAGCAAATGAAGTGAGAACTGAATTAATGGAGACTACTACCTCCCACAAGCTAATGAGGCATGCTTTATACCAATAGCTCTTCAAATTGAAAAATTAACCATGCTGGGGATGGAGGGAGGAAGGGAAGGAAGGGAAGGAAGGGAAGGAAGGGAAGGAAGGGAAGGAAGGGAAGGAAGGGAAGGAAGGGGTTTAAGAATAGTATAGAAGCCAAGAAAAGCAGTAAGATCCCTGCTGTTCAATGTTCTTCCTTGACATGCTTTTTAAAGTATCTAGTTGGCTCTCAGTTTTTTTCCTATACATTTATAGGCACTTTTAGTGTCACTGGGATAAAGAAAACAAGAAAACCCTGTTGATTTGGGGCAATTTTTTCCCAGTTCTCCTTGGACATTTTCCATGGAATTTAGTTTTAAAACTATGCGCCCAGTACTCCATAGTAAGAGAGGCAGTTGAGTTGTCTGAAGCTACTTCTTTTCTTTCAAGTATGTGACAGGACCTTTCAACCCTGATACAGAAAAGGTTTATCCTTCCCCCCATAGCTCAGTTAAGCCAGAGTAGCTTGCCGTGTGGTGAATTAACTCAGCTGAAAAACACCCTTAGCCAGCAATAAACATTCTGCCCTGAATGCATGGGAAAGGATAAGCAAAAATTCATGACTGACAGACACAGCAATTCTACAAAATATAAAAGACCACTATAATTTTCATAAAATCAGAAATCTCTTACACAGTCTCTGAGAGTGTGGGGAGTTCTCCTTGAAGTCGAGATGTTGGCCTTGAGTTACTCTTCTGGAAGTTGAGTGAAAGGAAACTTCTGTACACAACTATCATTCATTGGTAAGTGACACTGGCTCCTAATCTATACTGTTTCTTCACTAGCTGTAATGTAGGTACCTTTATTATTGTGCACTGTCTTATGAACCTACTAGTAGTGTTTCGTTTATCCTGTGTAGTAAGAAGTCTGTTAAAGTCTTATGTCTGTTTTTCCTTGTGTCTATTTAATAATTCAGGTTGTAATAGACCTTATTGGTCATTATTAAGAACTTGTGAATGAGATATATTTGGGGTGCAGACCACCTCAAACAGAGCTACTGCCAGAAATCTGAGTCAACAGCAGACTTTTCTAAACCCTCATCTCCATTCGTAATAAAGTATAACAAAAAATAACTGTTTTCATCTGGTGTTCTGTGGTCCACTCCACCTGCTCCCCATTAGGCTTTTATTTCTTCCTTTTTGTAGCCTTCTATTTAATTTTATTTGTCTGTTGTACTCTTTTTCTTTCATAAATCAAAATACCCATATTCTTTTCTGTGTTGCTGTGAATCTACAGCCATATTTTTGTCTGGTGAAATGGGATATCTTTGCCACTCACTAGAAAAAGTACTAACAAAAAAGTGTAGTGGGTTGGTTCACATTTCTTACCTTTTGTGAGATAAGAATTAGGAGGAATGCAAAGCAGGCTCCAAACTTAAAGAATATAAAGAAGTTCATTAACAGAACTAAAAGAAAAAAGGATTAGTAAGAGTCAAAATACACCTTCAGAACACTTCTCTTCCCCCCATCCTCCCCCCTCTTCCCAATTACAACATAAAGGCACAAACTTGAGATTATTTCAGTCAGTTTACCACCTATATATAGTCTTTCATCAGTTCACTTAGGGAGAGGAGTCTCTTTTGCCCATGCTACGGGGCTTCTCCACAAGAAGGAGTCTTCTCGTGGCTTCCAAGTCACAGCACAACAGCTGCCCGGGGTGGTTTTCCGCTGGCATGTGGAAGTCCCTTCCCTCAATTTACAGCTTTCCCCACAACTGTTTTTGAGGGTTCAGTCCTAGCTAATGGGGTACTATTTTAAGGATGAGCAGTTCAAGAGCAAAGGTTCCCGTCATCTGCCTCTAGAGGCATCTGCATCTCAGGAACAGAGGTCTTCTTTTCCCCTGGGAACAAGGGGTCTTCACTTCATCGCTATCCCTCTCTGTTCAAGCTTCTCAAGTGGATCACAGCTACGCCACCATTTCTCCCTGGTCAGGCATCTCAATGACTCACAGCTACTTCAATATTTACTGATTCCAGCACAGGCATCTTTACTCATGGCTTCAATACGAACAGCTCCACCCCCCATGCTTATCACGAAATTACAAGGGGTTTTCTGATTTATCATAGTCCATCACCATAGCTTCAAAAAAAGCATTTCAGCTTCTAGGTTTAAAGCATCTCCTCCCTGTGGGCTTCAGCTCTTTCCTCTTCACTGACTTTGGTGTCACTATTATGGTATCTATGCACGTGCTTTTGCCCTTCTCTTTCCTCTGACCTGGGAGAGGATTGATGTTTGCAGGTGTCATCTCTTCTGCGGAATTTACAGTTCAGAAGGGGTTAATCTTACCCGGAGCCTTGGCTTGCAGCTACAACTTATCTCTTCGGTGGCCACATGCTCTCTGCTGCAAAGCGGGGAGGAGCTTTAAAGGGGCTATGTGCCCCCTCTTTCACTCAACAGCATATATATCTACTGGATTTTATTTACACAGGGAAATTGAATTTCAAAAGCAATCAAAGTATTACACTATCTTATTTAGTAACATAAGTAGAAAAACTCGGGACTTTTAAAAGGCTCTTGAATAACCTGCAGCCAGTATGGTTAAGTGGCATTTTTTTCTAAATCAAACTGGAAATTAAACACAAATGAAAAAATAGAAAAGTAAACAAAACTGAAAAGACATATATAAGAGTAGCAAGGTGTGCTAATTTGAAAGCAAACTAGTGAGAGACTCCAAGTCAGAAATACAATTTAATAGGAAAAATAAAATAAAGGCAATAGTACCAAAAAAAGAAAAAAACAAAAAAAACCAACCCACTGACAGTGTCAGAGTACAAACCCGACCCCCTGATGGTCAGGGGGTTGGTAGCAGTCCAATTAAATGGTGGCTGCAGTCCTCCTGGAGTGATGGTTATGTTCAAGCAGTGATCCTGTAGAAGGGTCTGGTCTTCCTCTGGGAATCCAGTAGAAAAGGCTGCCTTAGGCAGTTCCAAGGCCAGGTTATATCCAGGTGGGAATGCTTGGCTCCTCCCTCCTGGGTGGAGCATCTCACAATAGGATGAGATAAGTCCATGAGTCATTCAGTGGTTTTTTTGTCTGATATCAGAGGTGGGTCATAGCAGGAGATAACAGCTAATGGCCCACAGCTGGTGGTAATAGAATACTTAAATACATCTATATTGTAACCTAGGACACAAGGAGGTGAAAAAAAGTGTTCTTGATTACAAGCTACCACAACTCTCAATTTTCTTACTTAGAAAATATATATATATATATGGTAGAGTCTAATAATTAGATTACTAAAACCATCTTTGCAATGAAACAAATTTTAAGAATTATAAGATGCCTAAGAATCACTTTTTCTATTCTAGTCCTTATATAATTGCTCAAACTGAAGAAAAACTATTTCTGGAATTAATTTCATGTAAAAAAGAGGGTTGAAAGGAAAATGAGAAATCCTCTAATGGGCCAGAGCTGAACCAAATCTTTTTAAGCAATTCCTGACAGACTTATATTTTACCTGTTTTTGAAAATGCTAAACTGAACAACCCACTATCCCCAAAATTTCTGTTATTAAAATGTCCCTACTGAAATTAAAAATTATACCAGTGCTTGATTAGTCTTACTTTTAGAAAATTTTCCCAAGGTTTACCATGCTAATACTGGTTTAGGTAAAATGAGAAGGGACTTTTCAGTGCCAGATCTTCTTATAAAATAATAATAACATCTGAATAGTTGTTAAACATATCAGTTAGTTTCCCCTCCCCTCTGCTATACTGTGCTTATTTGCTCATTTGTGCCCAGTACAAGCTTCTTTTGTGCTGTAACCAAAGGTGTGAGTCCCTGGAAATTCTGGAATGTTGGCCATCGTCCCCTTGTTATGCCTTTCCAAGAAAACTATCTTCTTCAGACAAATCATAGCTAATGTGAAATCAGATTTCCTTCTGAAGCATCTTGTTTACAAGCAGTAACAGTTCTTGGCTGGACATATTTACTTTGTAGCTGGGAAGGTGGAGAGGTGTTTAGTCAGTTCTTTTAAATGCAAGTAAAGTTAAGAGGAGGATTTCATTTGATTTATTGGTTCTTTCTTCCTAATTGCCACATCTTCCAGCAAAAGACCAAAAAAAGGGAGTTGCAAAGTCTTCATTGCTACATTGTAGAATGAGTTTAATTACAAAGGTAATGTCACTTTTCTAGTCCTACTGTATTTCATTTTTAGACTTTAAAAAATAATTTATGGCATTAAGGAGTTAAGGTCCACTTGAGACTGCTGTGTGAAAGTAGAACTGATTGGTTAAAAGGTGTGAAAATAGCAGTATTATTTACACATGTTTGTGAGAGTGGTATACTTGTAATTGAATCATGTCTTTGTAAGGTTCTTTATCACATTATGTCTGAATTCATGCACAGTGACATTATTTCAGTATAATACATGATTTACATGTGTTTATTTATCCCTTTTCATCCCTTCTGTCACACTTCTTACTAGGCTTTTGTGGCATACTAACAAAAAGGCTAATTCATCTTTCTGATGGGGCTTTTAAACAACAAATTTACCAGTGTTGGCTCTGACAACAGGGGAGATGAACAAGAGTGTTCCTGGTCTTCCACTTTTAAGTTGGTGCAAGCTCTCAGGCTCAAAGATTTCTACATTGGTAACTTAGCTTGGGGGAAAGCCTTGGCCCTATTGATAGAACTGAGAAAATCAGTTTCGTATGAAGACAATCTTACTGCAAGAAAAAGACAAGGGTATACAGAAGCAACTTTAACTAACGGAAAGCATTATTTCTCCTCCACAGTAAGATTGGTTCTACTTGCCCACTCTTTTAATGGAACCACAAAATAAAAGTGTAATCGGTTTTACCAATTTTTAAAATTAATCTGAAATACTACTACAGCTTTTTCAGATGTGTGTCCTCTCATCCGCAGAAGCAAAACAGTTAGTCTTTAATAGTCCAGGGAACAACTTTCGAATAATATCCAGAGGATGAAGGCAGTTCTTTACTTTTTTACATTACTGGTTTCCTAGGTATCATTGATGTATCTGTTTATCACAAAACACACATTATATAAGTAGACAAACACTTATATTTTTTATAGATTTACTTACATATTATTTTAAGGTATTACACTCCATTACTCATTCTTCCTGAACTTCTTCCTTACATTAAAACTTCTGTGAAAATATTTCAAGCACTTATATATCAGTTCTAAACAAACACATTCGATAAGCTGTTGGTTCCATTTCCCCCACCCCCGCCATTTGCTTTAAATGCACTTTTTATTTTGGGACAGTCCTTTGCTTCAAAGAAATTGGCTTATCTGTGATTCAATGTATCTCTGATAAATAAGACTGTAAAGACCTTTAACATTTGTAAGTGGCACATTTTTTTATTTATAGACCTGAAAATCTCATTTTCCCTTCCAACAGCTATATAGACAATGTTCACCACACCATTTAAGGAGAAATAGCTTGAAAAGTAACTCTAAAAAAAAAAAAATCATTTTTCAGATTGTAAATTCTTAAAAATTTGTTAGAAATAAGCAATTAATCTTGCATTTCCAAACCCAGGAAACTTCAGTTGAGTTAATGTTAGTGGAAGGTTGGTGTTCAGAAAAATGAAGGAAAACCCCCCAAACATTCTGAAGACTGCTCATACCTTCTGCTGTCAATCCAGTTCTAGATAAATCCTCTATTTTTTTAAAGTGTTGTCACACAGATGTCTCTCTAAGCCTTACCTTGCTTGCTCATAAACTTGGATGAAAAGAACAATATCATTGTGTTGATATTGTGTAGATCACAACATTGCCTGTTGTGGTCTTGTCTTCTCTATGTTTTTATACCTTGGCCATCTCTTCAAAGGCATCCCTGGAGAGGATTACCTAACCATAAACACAGTGGAACAAGGTTCTAGTAAATGTTTTTATGCCTTTTGATATGCTGTACCTAAACCACTTCTAAATTTTTTTTCCTTGCAACAGAATTTCAAGTTTTTGAAGTGTGTCTTCTTATTTTAAATAGCCTTCTTTACTGTGTTGTTGAGCCATGCCGGCTTTCTTCTTTGTGATGTTTCTACAAGCATTTTGGCAATTGATGCACATTTTTTTAAATTTCTAATGTGTTATCTGCCAATGTTTTGCAGTTTTGGCTTTGTTGTTTTTTGGTTTTTTTTCTCTCTAGAAGTTTTTCTCATTTTTAATGTAATTCTTTCTGAGATTAAGCAGTGCTACAGTGTTTGTATAACTTTTCTTATTTCTTCAATAGATAATTGATACTTATTCATCAGAGTTTTTGAAAGCAAATTTTAAATCAGGTCTGCAAAGCTGTCGTTTTGCCTGAAAAAGCCTTGATTTCACACTTGAAAAGTTATTTCCATCCAGTCTATTTTATAATAGAGGGAGTCTCATTACTAGGTTTTTCTCCTTAGCTTCTAATCACTTTCATCTCTCAGTCACTATCACTGTCCTAGCTGAGAAATCTTGATACTACATTTTTCCTATTTTGTCCTTGAATTTCTATGCCTATAAAGATTTTATGTTGCTAGTTATTCACCCATTTACCTGTTTTGATGGCTATTTACAGATGAAACTACCTCAGACCAGTATAAAGCATTTTTAAAATAAAACAGGCAGTGGAAAAGAGGTTTGCCAACCATTTCAAAGTCCCATCATTTTTAGATGAAAGGCACTTTTGGTAAAAGCTAGAAGGCTCACAGAAGGGTGATACTAGAGTCTAATTGCTAATAGAAATTGTAGCTATAAATATCAGTACCTTACGCAAATGGTGGTAGTGTAAGATGTGATTCTGTATATTGATATTACTGTAATAATATCTCCGGGTTTCTTCAAAGCTTCTCCAATAGAAAATTATCTAAATACTCTTAAAGATCTCTCTGCTATGGGGGAGATTCCAGGCTAAGCAGATGACAAAAATATCAGCGGGTAGACTGCAGCAGTAGTCTAGAAATCAAATAAAGCATGTAGGAGACATAACAAAGATATGAGAATGGTAAGAAATAGATTTCCTGTGCTTCAATTCTGTTTAGTCCAGAAGGGAAATAGGAACAAGACTTTGAATCAATCCTGTAGCTCTACTAACTGGAGGAACAGTTTCCCAGTTTCTAAAAAAATTCCCAGAAAGAGAGAAATGAAATACCAAATTAAAGGGAGAAACTTGACCTAACTTAGAAGAAGGGCAAGCCAGGAAGAAGTTAGTCCATCTCTGGGATAGTTGGAGAGTTTTACAAGCAAGAGTATGCTTAAAACTGGGGGAGGTAAGAGGAAAACAGAAAGGTTTAGAATACCTTGAGCTCTTTCCAACAGATAAAAGGAATATTGCCTGCTGTTTCCTGCAAGTGAAATTGAAGTGCTTTCTTGCTTTTAAATTTAGCAGTATTAGTGTATTACTCTCAAGGAACTGAAGCTTGAATGAGAAGTTCCAATGTAAAATGCTGCTTTCAGTTCCCCATTTATTGGAAAGGAAAAAGTGTTTGTGTAAGGCATCTCCACTGGAGTTCTCTGATTTGTCATGCAGATCTTAATGGAGGATGTTTAACTCACCGTTAAGTTCTGCTCAAGTTCTTATCTTCCTGTAACACAACAGACAGACACAGAGAGCAATAAAGGAAGAGAAGCAATCTGGGAAATACGGATTTGTTGACATCTGCAAGACTTAAAAGAGTAATATTTTTTGTCAGCAGTCCAGACCATAGATGGACAGTTAGCCAAAACATTTACTGTGGGTGCAGACTGAATTTACCCATCTGGTATCACCTCATTAGTCTTCCCTCCAATCCTTTTGTCAGGTGAGTGCCACTCAGCAGCATCTCATTGGGTGTGTCAGTTCCCTCCAGTCCTCAGTAGTTCAGTGGTGATGGCACCATGCTTGCTGGGGTTCTGGGAGTACACAAGGTAATAAGCTTGTTAGCAAAGTGTGTCCTCTTCAGCTCTTCCACTTGCAGTGCTGTGTTGATTGGCATTTTCATTAATGGCTCCTGGTTACCAGAACCTGTTATGACCTTAGAATTGTGTACTGGTGTTTGCCCTCATAGTCAACATATTCTGCCTAAACCTATATTCCTGTGGAATCTGTGCGTTGGGAAAGTCTGTCAGTCCTAATGAGAAACAAAGGCCGGCATGAACTTCACGGAGCAAGGCATTAGCCTGTTCTGTAGGTGGGCTGAAAAGCCCGTTGCAGTGGATCTGCTGTGCTGAGCTTGCTAAAGGATATTACAAAAAATACACCAATTCATTAGAAAGTTTTGTTGTTTCCTATCCCAAAATTTAGCTCTAGAAAATACAGGTATATTCAAGTATCCAAGCAATAGTTTCATATTTCTTTTACAAATGGGCTAAGGGCTATATGTTTATAATGAAACCCAGTTTCTACCAAAAGAATCACTTATCATGAATAAATTTAACTTTTCCCATTCCAGTCCAGAAACACCAACTTTACTGGTCCTCTTAATTACAAGGATGAGCAATGATCCCCTGAAGCAAAAAGGAGTTACTGTATGACATTTAATGATATACCATATAATGTCTCAGAGGAGACTCTATGTCATTGTATTTTTGAAGTGATGAAAATTCATTCTTCACTTTATCAGCAGTCATAAAAATACTGTTGTTAAGTTAGAAGAGAGAAGACATAAATATTTTAAGATCTATCTTCTTAATACTTGCTTAATTTTAATGAAATTTAAAGATAAGCACATTCTTATTAAAATGATAAACTCATGAGGCAACACTCTTACAGCCTGAATTTTCATCCAAATTGGCTATGTTCAATTAGTATAAAAAATGCATTTTATATATATAAAATTTTTTTTATATATACATTCAACATGTTTATTAGTAGAGGTAAAGTAGAATTCTGCAATAATCTCAGGGAGATAAAATATAAATAATTAAATAACTGTCTTTCTAGAACAGGATTAGCTATTATGAAATTTAGAGATAGAGCAACTTAGTGAAACAAAAAAGGTTATTCATAATATAAAACATTTCTATTCTGCTTTGTGAATCAAAATTCAACTTACTTGGTAATCTTCAGAAGCAAATGCGTCATTATTTGGTTTCTGCTTGCATCAGTTGAAAAATCTTATCTTGGTACTCAAATACTAAAGGATCTAATTTAAACACGAATATTTGCATATAAATAATATTCTTTTTTAATATTGTCAGAGCTCTTTTGTTGATCTCTGGCTTTTCCAAAGCAAGATTAAATAACATATTCCTTACAGAGACATCTTAATCGGGGGAGTGGCAAGCGAACAAAAGCACCAGAGCTCCATGAGTCTTAGCAAAAACAATGTTCCAAAGTAACTTCTTCAATCACTGAAATAAAGCACAAGAAAACAACAGACAGCGTCTACTCAGCCATCAGCTGGGCCTTACACAACAGGAATTGCAACCACTGGAGTGGCTGCAGCAGTTCAAAGCAAATACAGGCTACTTCTACTCAACTTGGGTTTACTTTGGTTATCTAACAAGCTGTAAACTGTGCATCACACAGGAAAAAAGTTTTTCTTAACTTTGAGGGCCTGTGTACCCACTGTAGGCAAGACGGCAAGGTCAGAAAGGTATCCACAACACGTGATTAAACATGGTTCAAATGGAGAGTATCTGAAATCTTCTATCAACCTTCAGACTATATCATAACAGAGCAGACAATCCATGAAGACGCTTGCAGTCTCCCAGAGTCTGTCTTGCTATAACTCTACAGATTTCATTTTGGGATATCCGCAGTCCAGTGATGAAGCAGTGAAAGTTTCTGTCAAATAGATTCTAACAAGAACTTCAACTGCTTTTCTCTACTTAATATTTATTTTCTTCACATGCTAAATTGTAAACATATTGAAATAAACTCTAAGGTAACAATCAAAGAAATCAAAATTTTGGGCTTATTTCATTACCACCACCCCCACCCCCCTCCCCCCCAACTACCTTGTAGGAAAAGTGTTTTATGCTCTGGAAAGTATGGTTTCTATACGCAATTAATATTTTCAGAAATTCTGTCAAAATTATAAGAGTTATTAAGTTTTTCTTAATTTATAGGAGCTCCATAGGGGAGTGTTACAGCTCTATCAATGCAGCACAGTGCCTGGCTTAATTGGTCCCAGTGGCTGCATCTATAATATTAAGCTGTGAAGAGTTAGGGAATGCGACAGAGCACAGGTACCCAGATTTGCAGCATGCAGCCCCTGGCGTGGTTTTGGCCTTGGGTCAGCTCGCGCTCTTCCAGACAAACCCCAAACCATGTCTGGGCTTTTGCATGGGCAAGGGAGCATTCTGCACAGGCAGTTTGGAAAAGCTGCCATATCCTGGTGGTAAGTAAGGCTAGGTGTGTGGATGAGATTCATAAGGCATCATTCCATTAGAGACATAAGTGGTGAGTCCCTGCTGGGGGTGTACAGCTCCTGGTGCCTAGCACAAAAGTTGTGGCTTCCTGCCCTCTTTGGTATTACTTCTTCTGAAACTGCTTTCTGTAGTCCCACTGTGCTTGGTAGACCCAGGCTGACATTTCTAAATTCTTGTATTTGTCAAGCAGTAGGTCTCTCCCTGACTCAGTTTCTTACTCACACATTGTGCACTATAGCCATTGCATTCTCCCACCCTAATTTATGATGTCCATTTACAGTGTATGTTGGTTTAGACTGAAATTACCTACTGAAGAAAAAAGGCTCATGTAATTTGGTGTCATTTTAGAAGCTGGAAACATACACAGGACACACAGTAGTAGATGGGTCCTTTGTTCATTAAGGAGATCTCAAAGCAATCGCAAACAAGTATTTGTGTATTTCCTTTCATAAGTTTATCAAGCTGACAACTCATATAAAATTGGTTTGTGTTCTCCCTGCTCCAAAAAGAAGACTGCCTCAGAACTTCCCTTTCCGATCCATTAAAACATTCAGATGCAAAGAGAGAATTTCTCATTTTTATTTGCTCACATGCCTGCAGTTTTTGTTAGTTCACACCGTTACCTGTTCCTCTCTTGGTATTTACTTCCTGCTGCAATTTTAAAGCCTAATTCCACAGGGTCTTATATTTTGTTGCCTACGCAGATTGAACTTTACATTCCCCTGGCCCCTGTGTGAACAAAGGAGAATAATTTGCTCAGTTACTGGTTTAATTTCTTATTTTCTATTTTAGATTTATTCACCACCAGCTTGCCCCTCTTTGGACTTGCGCAAAGGCTGCCTTTCAGCTTACTTTTGCTCCTTCTTGACCTATGTCCTTGGTGTATGTAGTCATGCTGTGGAAGCACCTGAAAGTTCAAAATGTGTCTTGAAAGAAATTTCAAAATGCTTTTGGTGAAAGACATCATACTGTTAAGAAAGAATTATTTCTTGTCATCTCATATCCAAAACAATAAAATTTAGATCACTACTAAGTTGAAATTCTAGAAAGGAATGGGTATAATAAAGCAGATGTTATTATAATATAATGTTGATGGTGCTGAAACAAATTAATTGTTAGTTGTTTACATTTATTTTATCATTTTTAGACCATAGGCAGTTGAATTGGCTTATCTGATTTTATCTTCTGAATTGTAGATTAATTTCCCACAAATAGATTTCATTTCCTCCACTCAGTAATGCCCAGCAGAACTTTCTATTTACTTTTGTTCCCCAACCAATTTTAGGACAGTGCCAAGAGATCTGAAGATTTCTTGGGCAAAAAGACCAGATGATCTTACATTTAGGGTTCATTAAAGGTTACATTCTTTTTTATAAGAAAATTATAAGTGATCTCATAGCCCTCCTTTTGGAAATGTAGTATGCTATATGCAAAATAAAGGCAGCATATTTTCTTATTTGCTGTCTGTTATTTTACAAACAATTTTAGAAATATCCATTTTCCCAACGTAGTCCTCCTTAGCAATGACACTTCCATGTCAATCAGTGAAGGCTTAAGAAAATATCTTCTCTTTAATAACAGAGATTGAACCCAGCAAAAGTACAGTTGCAAAAACAGGAGAAGACACAGTTAATGACAGTAAGTGACCTTTCTTATTTTAGTGTTAGGCAAAATGCTGCTGCGTACTCCCATGTTGGGTGTGCCTACATATACTCTGCAGAGGACTAGGAGTTTAGAGATTATTTCTTTCTTTTGGGGTAAAAGAACTGAGAATGGCCTACTAAAAGTTCTTGTGGGAAACCACGTTCTGGTTAGCCAACTACTAACAAATTAGGTGTTAGCTGGTGCTCCTTACTAATAACTAAAGGATGAGGGATGGCAATAATTTTCCCTCGCTCATATATTCTGTCTTGCAAATAGGGAAGATAGTTCCTTGCTCTTTCATGGTCATTAAAAAAAATCATATTTAGGGTACATCTACAAGGATTATTGTACACAATCATTACAAATTTGCTTTGCTCATTTGCCAAAATAGCATGATATTAGCGTGGGTCAATCAAGAGGGGCGTAGCTTTAATTAGAAATTAGTGCCATACTGAGTCAAACATTGCATTGCATATTAGTGTCTTTCTGCAATTTGTTGTTTGATGTGTAGGCAGAACCTGCTTGTGGTACTGTATGGACTCTACTTTCTTTATCAAGTCCTTGGTCTTTGGACAGACTGTATTATTACATGACAGAGAATATTGCTGGAAGAGTATTACAGGCAGGTAACTGAAAAGAAATGTCTGTTGAAACAAGAATTAGTTTACCAGAAATTATCATTATATAAATATATGTATACAAAGACATTATAGACAAACAATTTAGAATATAATTAGATGTTGAAACTGTCCTTTTCACCACATGGTTCTGGAAATCGTCCATAATGTTGCCCCAAGACAAAGAGTGACTTTCAAAGGTGCAGATGGAAACAATTTTTGAACATTTAGCAAATCTGTAATTTAAATATTGTTTGATGTGACAAATAGATGAAAATAAATGACAGTTGTCCCTAAGAGTATAAAGAAAAAGATGATAATATCTATCTAACATCATGACTACTTTTCATCTATGGCTCTCAAACAGTTTGTGAAAGGAGGTCATGAAAACTTCAAAGGTGTTTGGAATTTATTCAAATGTGACAGAATGGAAGATTTGTCGTATTTATATTCTACAAAGTAGTTTCTGAATTGCTGTGGAGGATAACACACCTAAGACTTGCCAGTGAAAAAAGTATTACAGCAGACAATAGTCACATAATATATAGGAGAAAAAGCATCTATTTTAATGTTGCTTTTCACAGCACTTTTTTTGGATATGTTTTTTTTTAATTTAACAGAATATACCTGNGAATTGCTGTGGAGGATAACACACCTAAGACTTGCCAGTGAAAAAAGTATTACAGCAGACAATAGTCACAAAATATAGCGGAGAAAAAGCATCTATTTTAACGTTGCTTTTCACAGCACTTTTTGTGGACATGGTTTTTTTTAATTTAACAGAATATACCTGTTTATGTATTTATCTATCTGCTAAGAGATGTTAAACCAGTTTTAAAATACAAATTAAAATAAATATTCTTTATAAATCAGGGTTGGATGCCAAAGAATATTGAATATATGCTTAATTAATTCTTGTATTTTAAAAAAAGAGATATACTAGTGATTGTGAGTTCAGTTTTTTTTCCCCCAGTGCCTGCTGATTGCATTAGAAGTGGGATCCCTTACCAGAAGTGTCTAGAATGGGGTGTTTCCTTCCTGTGAACAATCTTGCTTTTCAAAAATTTTTTTCTGGCCCAAATAATTTTAAAAGAATGCCATCGATCCCGTTGATTCTTACTCAGGTAAATTATCATTATTGATAGATGGGAGCTTCCCTGCCAAGTATTTCCACAGGCAACTTCTGAGGTGGGGTATCCTCAGGATTAGAGCTGCTTGGAATCACTGTTCTGAAACTTCTGATCGAGGTTTCTAGGGTAACTAGAAATAGAGAGATTATGTCAGATTATGAGTCACAAGATAGACATTGCAGGCTGACTACACGTCCATGGCTTCCTGTAGACAAAAGAAAGAAAGAACAAACATTTGTTCTAAGACAGGTATATAAGGGGCAGAAGATCAAATTCCACAGCTGTTCTTATTTCTGTTTGCTGGATAGACTAGTTCAGACTCACGTGTTCTTATTAATGAATGAATACAAGCAACATTACCCCTTTAGTTTTTCTTTTCCTTTAGTCTGTGCCATTGTCGTGGCTGAGGGGACTTGGCACATTCTCTGGTCTTGAGCCATTTGTACCTTTGCATTTGCCCCAGTCCCAGAGAACATTTTATTAGAACTGGAGTTCATATCCTACACCAAGCATATCACCATGCCACAAGGGTGGATTTGATAAACTGCACTAGGGCAGTGAATCCTGAGGCCATTTGGATGGGATCCAGACCAGACCCTCTTGGACTCTTTTGTTAGATTTGTTGGGGATTTGTTAAAGTGTTTCAGTCAGAGCAGTTCCTACAGCTCTAGTGAATGACATACATACATACAGAAAGGGACTAAAAGGGTTTCATGACTTCCGAGGTTTTAAAGTATCTTCCAGATTTTCAGCTGTCTTGTCAGTTTCCCCCCATTACAGTATATAGGTAGAAGTGCCAAAAAATCTCTACCCTTTTCAGCAGAAGTCAGTGCAGAAACAAAGTGCAGAATTTTAAGGCCTCAGAATGTAATAAAAATTGTTGACAGTAAAGAGGATGCAAAATTAAATTGAATAGTTAGCAATGGAATAATTGGTACATACCTCAGCTTCTTACACATCAGCTCCCTATTACTTGCAAATGTGCTTGACAGCCAACTTACTGTTAGTTTAGTGCAGTGAAAACCCATGCTAGAAATACCAAACTGGTTCAAAGACCAAGATGTGTAGTTTTGAATTACAGCTGTGAGTTATTCTGTATCTTCTTACTCTGGTGATGGATGAACTAAGATATGTAAACATTCTGCTTCAGAACAGCATGAAAAACCCGGTGCAGTTTTATAAGGGACTAAAGGTTATTTCAAACCTATCATCTGAGGGATGCCGTCAGTTTGTATTTACCACAGGGGTTTCTGGATTCTTAGCTCATTTTTTATGCTTGTCAAATAATTTGCTCTACAGGCAAAGCCTTCCTACAGACACATGCACTAAGGACAAAATCAGTTTCAATCCTTGGGTAGTTATTTTCCCTGTAGTTTTCTCTCCTTCTATATTTTTATTTTAATACAAGCTTTCTGATACTATTTTCTGATTGCCAAATTCATATTCTTTCCTGCTTATGGACCTTGTAGGAACAAAATATACAGCCAAAGTCATCTCAGCTGGGATTGCACTTCATTCCTCTGTGTCAGCTCAAATAAGTCCCCTTATTGCATGAGGCAAGCTCTCCTCTGCTTCAAAGCAGGTCCCCTTGTGCTGATTCTCTGTGAAATCTCAGTATGCTTTTACTTATTTGTTCAGCTGGCATTAGTCATCATGTTGGGTGCATTCATAACATGAAAAAATATTCTGAATTCCCTTCCTTTCCATTCTTTGCTATCACTCAGACTAGGACTGAAATAACTGCAAAGATTAGCAATGGGTTGCAGTGCTGGTAAATATGTTACTTAATTTTAAATGGAGACCTGCAGTCAGATCTTGCTTTGATGACCAATAAGGATTTCCTCATCTTCACTGAAAGCATAAAAAACTTGGGAATTTACAATATAGAGACTGCCTCACAAAGCACCTACAAACTCCTAAACACTAAAATTGTCAAAAGACAGATTTCAATACCAAAGGGTCATAAGACTCAACAGAGAAAAATCTAAGACCTTCTCTGTTTAGGAAAGGAGCTAAGCACGTGCTTAAATATACACAAAGTTTTGGTGAAAAAAAATTCTGCATTTTTTCCTCGATTGTGTTCATATTCTGGGCACACTGTAGGTTGATGACTGTTACCAAAAATTAATGAGATCATTGTCCTGGCTCCTGTTAATTCAATGGGTTTGAATCAGTCAACTGAGAAACTGTGTAGATATGTACTATCAGAGAAACTCAAAGACAAATTATCTTTTCTGACTTTTTCTCTTTTTCTCAATTTCTTACATCAAGTATTTAATCTAAAAGGTCCATTCTTATGAATAGCAATGTTGTATAACAGACTGACTAATGCATAATGCAGTTTTTCTATTAATATTCTATATTCATATTTTTCAATATTCACATTTTTCCCATGGCAACTGCTGTATAGGTACAGTGTCCTATGCTACTGAATTGTATATCAAATAGTTTAATATCCAGAGATATTCTTAGTGTGTAACCCAAACACATTTTCAATGTTACTGAGTATGTATCTTATATTAGTGAACATAATTTTTTTAATTAAATGAAAAGTGCAAAAAAAAATTCAGTTTAAGTATGATCAAAGCCATGACAACCTAAGAATCTTCAAAGAACTTTTGGGGAGTAAAGGCATGGCTTGTTGTCCAGAAGTTTTCTGACGTCACAAATCTAGGACTGTGGCGGTTTGAGCCAAATTCCAGGGAAACGTCCAAAAGGAACATCTCCTCAACGGAAGGCAGGTTACAGCCACCCCTCCCCCACCAGGTTCGGGGAAAAAAAAGATTTTCCTCAGAGGAATGTGAAAAAGAAAATAAATTTCAATTTCAATGTTTCTTATGAACTGGAAAATTATACAGTCAAGATGGGATGGACCTACTGCTCTCTTCTGACTGCCTTGACAAAGTTAAGCGTAAACACTTTGTTTAACACAGTTTCTGACTTGGGTGAAATCTCTTGGGGTCAAGCAAGGAAAAAGTCCACAACAATTAAATCTTTCTCTAACAACACCATTTTAATGAGTTCCTTACTAACGTAAGGAAATGAAAAGTCACTCTCTCATATAGAGTTTCCCAGGCAAGAATTTACATTTTTAAACTTTATGCATTACCAGGTACCATTCATATCTAACACTGACTGGCCTGGCATAAGCTTGCAAACAACTACAGTCTGGTTAATATTGTTTCCCTTTAGAAACCTTCAGGGTATTTTGGTGGTTTTCTTTTTTTCCCCCCCCAGCTTCTGGTGCATTAGAATGTGTGCCCAACACTATTGCACTTGTAAAACTATTTTCTTCGCAGGTGTGAAAGCAGCAGTGAGATGGCCCCTGGCTCACAGGCCCTGGCTGGCAGGCCCTGCTGTGCTGCTCCTCCCTGGGCAGTCCTCACAGATCCTGGCACCTGACCCAAGGGAGCCTATGGCTCCTGCTGTCCCCTTAGACAATGCTCCTCTCCCTGCAAAGCAACCTACTTCTTCTCTGGGGCTGTAACCAAATCCTGAATGCTGTCTCAGGATCTTACAGAAGAGAAGTTTACACCTTTTTCAAAATCTGAATTTTATATCTAATCATTAGCTCTTAACATCTTCAAAGAGAAAAATAAATTATACCAGTGTTTGGTATATCCGTAAATGGATTTCATGCTTATCCGCATTTATAATAGCATTTAAAATATTCTGACACTTCTTCTTTTAATGAACCATATAAATTGTTTAGCTTTAAATGCCTCTTTTTGCATAAAGGGCTGGAAATATTTTTCCATCTGCAAATTCATATTTCTGGAGTAAGCCCCCTAACTGGGTAGTCTGTCAGGTAGATAGCACTCAAGAAATTATTCACCAATTTTTGCTTCAGTGTAGCATGTCACTGTGCTGATTTTATTAAGGGATCATTTTTAACTTTGAGAAAGATAGTATTTGTATGTCATCTCTGTTCTTTAGTTATCTGTCCGGAATTAGTACCAAAAATCTCATTTCACATTTCTTAGTTTATTTAAAAAAACAAAATGCCATCCATCCAGTGATGAATGTTCATTGTTTGGGGGCATAAAACATCACATCACCCTGTGTTAGCTTCTAAGATGAACAGAGAGAACTGACTCAAAACGTAGTGCTGCAGAGGTTAGAAGCTGTGAGACGTCCATACTGACAGAAAGACTGAAAATAGGAAGAATAGAAAAGAAGAAAAACTTCCTGGAAGTCTTCGACAAAAACATATATACACTTTGTTCTCAGGTTTCATGTGGTATTCCTGTAAGAAACAGGACTGGATAGGGCAGAAACCTCCTCAGAAGGGATGGTTGCTCTTATAGCAGCTGCTCAAGGATAGAAGGTCACAGGAATGGCTTGACAGGAGAAAGAGATGTAATCAGAGAGGCACAGCAATGAGATGGGTGTTTGCAGTTAGTAGGGACACTGATAGGCTACTGGAAAGTGAAGGAGAGGACAGAAAGGCTTCAGGAGTCATGTAGGGTGGAAAAAGTATCCTATGGATCAGAGAAGACTGGGCAGATTTTGTTGCATCTCAGAAACTCTGTGAGTTAGGCAGCTGAAGAAAAGTCAGCAAATAGAGGTTCATGGGGCAAGCCTATAGTATCCAAGAGCAGCATGGTGTAAAATAGCAAATTCATATTTTACCTGATGCAATTCCTTAGAGTATTTTTCACTTAAGAGTGAACTATGCTAATTTATATTCTAAAATAGAATAATCTTTTTTTAATTCAAAAACCATTCTGGTCTTCCAGGATATCACTGTAAGAAAAAAGTCCGTACAGAGTTGTCTCTCAAACCTATGGGTTTCTAGCCCCCATCAGAGATAGGGATAGCTCAAGCCTTTCAGAAAGGGTCATTCTGGACAGCTGAGATGAATTTTGCTCTGAGCTCGGCATAATACAAATCACTTGTTTCAAGAGGACCACAGATATCTGGCCGCATTTCAGTGTGTATTGGGTTTATATGACAAGTTTTTGACAGTGGAGGGGTGTGGGAGGGGAGAGGGCTGCAAGTGTGACTTCTGTTAGAAGATTCCAGAAGCTGCCCACGTTGGACAGAGCCCGTGCCAGTCAGTTCCAGCTGCTGGCCAAAGCTGAGCCGAACAGCGATGTTGGGAGCAACTCTGTAATAATACATTTAAGAAAGGGGAAAAAATAAAAAGGTTCACAGCAACAGCTGTTAGAGAGAAGTAAGAATGTGTGAGAGGAACAAGTCTGGAAACACTAAGGTCAGCGAAGAATGAGGGGAGAAGATGCTTTAGGTGCTGGAGCAGAGATTCTGCTGCGGCTCCCAGTTGGACCAGTGGCCCTATGGAGAGAGGAGCCATGCTGCAGCAGTCTGTTCCTGAAGGAGTGTCTCTGATAGAAAGGGCCAGTGCTGAAGCATTTATGAAGAACTGCATCCTGTGGGTAGGTCTCACACTGGAGAAGTTCACGAAAGACTGTCTTCTTCAGGAGACCCCCTGCTGGAGCACAGAAAAAGCATGAGGAAGGATGAGTGGCAAAGATGATGTGTAATGAACTGACTGAAACACCTGCTCACCATGCTGCTAGGCCACTCAGCCTGAGGACTGAGTGCAAAGTTGAACAGGGAAAGGAGGGAAGGGTGAGAGATGTTTGGGTTTTTTTAGAATTTTTTAAATCTGTTCTTTTTTCTTGTTTTCCTACTCCATTGTTGACAATAAACTAATTTGCCCAAGGTGAGTTTGTTTTGCCTGTAATTTTATTTCCCTGTCCTTATCTTGAACCATGAGCTTTTTTGTATTCTTTTTCTCCCCTTGCATTGTTAATAGAGGGGGAGTGATAGAGCAGCTTGGAGGGCACCTGGCAAATAGCTGAGGTCAGAGCACCACACAGCATGAGAATGTCAATACTTATCATCCTCTTAAGAGAAAAGAGATTCATGAGGGCAGTGAAGCAGGCAGCAGCAAGGGGGGTAATGTGGAGAGCTTTATTAACTTACAAGACTACATGTTTTTATGTCATGTTGCCACTCTAAGAAGATTGAGCATATTATGCTTAATGTAGGTTTTATACAACTTCCAGTTGGTACAGATGAAAAAGGAATGTCTCAGATTGCTCAAAAGAGGGAGTTTTTAAGAATTCTTTATGCTGAGGAAATATGGATTGTCGAAAAGCTGGCAAGTCAGTTAAATTTTGGAATAACATTTATGACCTTTGTTGAAACCATATTTGAAATTGAGTAATCAGAAAAAAAAAGTGAGAAACAGATAGCGGTTGTTGTGATAGGGAGGGGAAAGCTTCAACAATTGAGGCCCATTCGTTCCACTAAAGAGGTCTGTCTGCTAAAAGGTATAACTTTACATAAGGTGTCAGACCAGGGGACTTAACAGAATACAAGAAGGGGCTCAGTAGAGTAGTATAAAATGAGCTGGATTCTATTCAAGGTTGTGATACTTAAAATGAAACTCCTACTTGTGTATAAAAACACTTTATTCAGTGGAGTCCAGTTAGTACTGGAATTCCTGAAATTGATCCTGTTGTCCACTGCAAGAACCTAAGAAATGTCCATTTTTGCTACCTCAGTCTCAAATATCTTGTGTAATTGCTATTGGAAGTAGCTGCTCTCTCTCTCATGACCAGAAATGTGATTTGCATAGTGAAATCCCAGCCTATGAACTGAAAATGTCTAGGATATCATTCTAGCTGAAATAGGCAACAGACATTGATTTCCTATACATCTCAAATTTGCCAACAGAGTAGATTCCATGAATCTTTCTGATTCTTTATAATCATGCAGCTTCTGCGTAGAAAAATTTTTTAGAGTGTATATAACTTTGTGCTTTGAATAAGGTACAAAGGGCCTTGGTATTTTGCAGATTTTGAATTTTAATTTATGACAGTTATATTTCCCCTATATATTTCCCAAATTTTTTATGTTTATTCCACATAGTACTAGTTCAATTTATTCTAATTATAATACTCATTAAAAAAAGACTATGTGCATTAAAAATGCAAAGCAGACGGTAAAATATTAATTTGTTTATGATGAGATTTTCTTTTAAGATTATCTAATAAGATGTTCCCTATTATTTTGTAATGTGCTCTTGAATCTCATTTGAATGGCTATTGCAAGAGTATATTTTAAATGGAAATAGAAACTGAGCACAAATGTCCACAACTGAACCTGCCAAGCTGAGAAAGTAACAGATCTGTTGCACTGTAGAAATAGGACTAACACTAATCTTGCTCTTATGTAACCCCCATACATAATGCATCCCTCTAAATATTCAAATAAATTTTTCTGGAATAACCTAGACCTCTAAAATGAAAATGGGTTTCTTAATATTTTACTTTTTTTTTTCATGGCTTATACTTATTAGAAAAATTTTGAGCTGAGAAGAATAAGTAGAATTAAGTGATACTTAATTTGGTTTTGGCATTACTTTGTCTTCAGAATGAACAACTTATTTTTATGGAAAAAAAGTGATTTCATTCTATATACTTCAGTTCACCATATGAAATTCTGGTGAACTCAATGCATCTCTGTAGACTATTACAACTTTGAATTAAGTCTTAAAGACTTCATAGTACTTATTTATTTAAATGAGCCTAATAAGATCAGGGTATTACAGTATAATTTTAATTTAAGTTTGTTAGTTGGTTATCCACAACTGACAGGGACAAATGAGTTCCACTCAAGGCACTATTTAATCTTCATTGATCCATGCTAAAAAGACTGCTAAAAGTTCTACTTAAATATTTTGTGGGCCTAAAAACAAGAAGTAAGTATATGATAAGGAGATTAGACAAGAACTGTAACCATTGCTTTGTTTAGACATGTTTCTTTTAGATGTGAACACTAAAAACAAATACTAGAATTCCTCATGGCATATATAATAAAATGTTAATGTTTTCCTCCACTAAAGGAGATTTTGCATCACATGGTTCAGCATCTTGAAGTGTCAGTAGCCAGTTTAGATGAAGAGATAACAAGCAAAAACCACAAATAAAATTTGCTTCCTTAAGTCTTTCAGGAACATGGAGAAACTTTAGGAATAATTGATAGTGACAGGATGAGAGAGATAAAAAGAGATGGACTGGGAAGTATTTAATGACTCTTTGTGGTATTACATCTGCCACACTTTTTGTGGTACATTAAAGTTTCATTATTTTCATATTTCTTGTGTTCATATTTTCCCATCCTCTTCTTTCTGCTAAATTTACCAAGTAATACAATGTGGATAATAGAGAGCTATTGCTGCAAATGTCATTGAATCTGTTACTGGACTGGATAAAGCACCTCAGCCATGCATTCCTTTTCAGAATGCATTTTCAATTAGTGGTTTTGGAATTCTATACAAAGTAGACTCACACTTTTTTTTTAAAAAAATTGTGTATTTCTAAAAAGACATATGGAGACTTCCATTATACAACTATTAATAACATGAATCAATTTCATTTGGTCAAAGAAAATTATTGCACCTGTCTGTTTAGTGAAGAAGTTTATTCCTCTGAGGATTTGCCTTCTACAAGCTCTTAAAACACATGGTTTACCTTTGCTCATCTGAAAGATAACAGACATAATCTGAGAGATTTAGGTTTCCCTTCTTTCAATCTTGTTTCTTCCATCTATGTTCGTTCACCTTTGCAGCCTGCACACATAGCTCAGTGTTTTAGTTGTTTAGAAAAACGTCTTTTGTCTGAAGATGTTTTTCTAAGATTTTAAAATTTTTAAGAAGATATCTATAATTTCTAACAGTGTTTCTCTTAGATTCTTGAGATTCTAATAGAATTCTGTTCATTAGTGAACCTATTGTTTATGTTTTAAGCTTGGAAAGCAAAATCTGATTTATTAGTAAGTAATATTATTTGTGGATTATGGATCCATCAGGATTTGTTGTGAAACTGGAATGCATATTTAGTACATGGAGATAATAAATGGAATACTGTGCTTCACTGCCAACAGAATCCAAAGTAACGCAGAATTCTTCACTCAACTATGGTAAGTAGAAGGTTGACTGAGATAATAGCACTGAAGGCAGAAATCCAGACTGATGGTCTCCTGCTAATGCTTTTGTACTTTTTATGTAACCAGACTAAAAAGGGCTCTTTTCTTGTTGATAATCATGCAGTATGATTCTTTCAGTGATAGATTGCAGTTTGCTATGATCTCAAATATTTAGTCTGGAGAGGCTCTGAAATGTTAAAATATACCCCGTATTTAAGTGCCCTTTAGAACAGAGAATCGGAAGCAGCACCCAGAATTCATGAGAGCTGCATGAGTCATAGCCAGCCATAGGAGCTGCATAGTTACCAACACACACTTTATGACTTTTGGATTATAGCTTTCTCTTCGCTCCATCGTCCACAGAATACACAATTTCACTTTTATGCATTTTTTAATCATTATATCTCAAGTCAATCCTCTGTCAATATAATAGTGTAATTCACTAAGAAAATAATTTACAGTGCTCTATGGTTTTGAATCATCTCAACCTGAACTCCCACAAGCACAAATAACAGACAAAGCTGTTTTGAGGATTGCAAGATTACATCCCCTGATAAAGCTGCAAGCTTTCTAAATTACAGCCTCAGGATCAGGAGAAAACAGGAGGAAAAAAACCCTTCTGCATGATGGGTAGCACTTTAAAATGCAATTTATGTGAAATCCATTAATTCAGTTAAAAGGTGCTGAAATACAGAGACTGCTCTGTGGTTGTTTTTATAAATCTAGTACAGAAGTGTTTCTGTGTTATTTTTTACAGACATAACTGTTGAAATGTAGTAGCATTATTGTCTTTGAAAACTATGTTTTAAAATTATGTTTTACTGAGAAGAAAAGAAACATGCGGCCTTTGCAATTTACAGGGGCCTGGTTATAGAAACCCCTCTGTTCAGCAGAGAAATATGTAACAAACTCATCCTTAGAAATATACTTTTTCTCTTGACATTTGATTTCTCTTCTATTTTACTGTTCTTTCCATCTGCCTTGTGGGACAGACATTGAGGATACTGGCTCCAGAGAAACAGTTTTGTTGCAAATATGATTCTATGCACTGCATATGGAGCTGTTTTGTATGCAGGGTAGGTAGAAGCACTGGTTCTTTACAGTCACACAGAGACATTATGTATAAAAGATTTTCACACTGATTTTTTTTTCTCCCTCAAAATTAACCTTCTGTATTTTTCTTACACCTATTTCCATGATTCATCTCAGATCAGACTGAAGATTAAAATTTCCTTCTCACCATGAGTCTAACAGTGCATCTGATTTTCAGTGATTATAATTTCATTTCTCTCAGCAATCATTTTTTAGTTATTCAGCCTATTTTTAACAACTGCAGATGGAAATAAAATGGATCTGTAGAAGAGACATTCATTAGCAAGTAAGTATTCAGGGACTGGAAAAGTCTGTCTGATTCACAAAGCAGAAATGGCATTTAGTATCCAAGTCCCCTCCTAGACAAAATTAGCAAAGACTGCATTGAAGTTAAAGCCTGCTGGTTGCAAAATTGGAAATTGGTTTCCTGGGGCTCTCTGTAAACTCTTCATTACTTTACTCAATCATGGTTCATTAGTAAGTTAACAGACAGAAGACCAGCACACGTTGGGATATGTTTAGAGCCAGGACTTCCATCTCCTTGAACATCACTTAAAACTTGAATGTCACAGCAAATTAGATACTGTGTCAAACTGCATCTTCTTCTCAGCTGCAGTACAGACAGTGCACAGATCATGGCCACTTAACCTCTTGAAATAGTCAGGTGCTTTTTATAACACATTTCATGGAGTACCACTTGTGTTTTAATTCAAAGTGACTCTGATGGAACAAACAAAAGACCTCAAAAGGTGCCCAAAATAGGAACAAGTTAAAAAACCTTGTTAACAGTTTCATGTAAAATGGATTTAATGTCTCTTATTAACCAAAACCTAATTTGCTAGAAGAAAACATCCATAGGTGATATTATTCCAGTTAAACGGAATGCTAAAAATAATTATTAGGTTCCCAGGAAGAGTTCAAATTTTAGTTACAATAAAATTTTGAATTATAGCTGAGTGCCAATTATCTAGAATCCCATCTGAGTGCCCAAGTCTCTATTTTCTATTAACCACCATTGAATTTTTCTATGATGCTGCCTGATTTTCTAGAAAAATATTTACTCTAAATCGTTCAAGTCAGTGAAATGAACTGTATAGAAATTTTTAAAGAATTTAAATGCTTCTGTGCAGCTGCTATGTGTATAATCTTTTAATGCTATAATTTTCAGGAGATATCATTAATTTTGAAAAGAAAATGTAGGCCGGGCATTAAATGAAGCAAGGCTCAAAATTACCTGTCGTGTTTAGAGTCCTTTTAATACAGTTGGTTCATGGTTTGTAGGGTTAATGGGTATAACAAGTGACACTCTTGGTTTTGTCCCATTGCATCAGGTGCAGACCGCTGCAATGGCCAGCATGACAGCCACCTTGTGATGATGTTTATGATTTGGACTATTTGCTAACCAGAGGTGCTAGACCCTCATTCCCCATGCAGTTAAGGAATAAATTCATTATGGTGCCCAAAATAGGAAAAGTAGCTACCAGAAGTTCCCAGTCAGAGGGACTCCATGGGGAGCCAGCGTACAGCAGGACTAACAGTGCCTTTCCTCGTTGCTGTCTTGAATGTTAGTGCTGTTTCAGTCTTAATACCTAAGTTAGGCACCTATTTTAGGTCATTATATGGCTAAAAAGTATGTAAGCTGAATTTTTAATTATGTCCTAGATAAGAGTGATGCAAAATATTTGACAGTGTCCAGAGAGGGACTGAATACTTCTGAAGTCCCTTTGTGAGGATCTTCAGGTTTTTTGACTCATAGCTGGGTGTTCAGTTGGTTCTGTCTGTCTACTACTAATCAAAGTACTTTTAGGAATCTGAGGATGGGACTAGAAATACATAAAGTAGTGTGAGTGTGTGAGTGCCATGGTACACCCCAGAAACATGCTCTTTCATCCATTTGTGTCCCAACCAGGACACACCACAGCTCCTTTCCAGATTGGGACTTGGATCCCCTTTGTGTGGGGATCAGAGGGAAAATTCATGGGTGCTTGGATGTCTCCCTGGGAGTGCACAAAAGGACATAAGACTTGAAGTTTGAAAGCCAATTTCTTCAGTTGGTCCTTGGCTTGCCTTTGCCTTGTCTTGGCAAATGCTATCATTATCACAAGAAGCTAATATGCTGTGCTTCCACTGCCACTGGTATGCCACTTACAGATAATGTTATTTATTACCACAAATTCAGTCAAATACGGCAAACTGCAATTCAGAAAATATGTTTTATACATGGTGCCTAAGGGAAGAATAAAATATTCTCATGCCATCATCTGTATGACTTTCACATAATGAATTTGTCAGTGTACACATATGCTCCTATCTTTATGGGGTTCTGACATCTGTTTGATGGATTATAACCTAATTTACTCTAGAGGCAACTGACCTGCTGAGGGTTGGCCCTTCATTATAAATGTTAACAAAAGAAGTAATCCCTCTCAAATTTATTGACAGGATTTCAGTTGTTCATAAGTGTGGATACTGAAAAGCTGCTAGCAGAAGGTTTTCCCTGCTTCTTGCACCGTTCTGTGAGAACCTCTCCTTTCTCATGCAAGCTATGAAAACAATAAGATGGTTTTTGTAAATAGTATCTGAACACCTGCTGTTTTCCCAATCTGTTTGGGTTTGAGGCAGAGTGTTTAGAATTGGGTGTTGTAGGACTTCAGCCAATCACCCCAGGAGGTGGGTGACCACTGACCAATCACCTATGCAATTTAGTGCATCTAAGCAGAAATTGTAAATAATAAAAGTTACTCTATTTTCTCACTGGATCTGTGTGTGCTGCATCTCTCCATCCCAGGTGCTACAGAGACACATAAACCTGTCACAAAGAAATACATAACGTGTAGAAACTAGAAAAAATGCACAAAATAAACCTTGTTGAAAAGACAGATTACCACAGCACAAATAGGAATGAAGTGGCTGGTAACTCAGCTGAAAACTTGAAAATCCAAGGTCTGATAACTATTAGCATTGTTTCATGAGTATACACTTCAGATACGATGCAGAATCAGATAACCCATACAAAGTCAGCATAAGGGACAAATGAGTGAGAGTCAGAGCAGATACTGTGTCAGACACTCATGCTGTGGGAAGTCACGTTTCTGAGAAGTCCCTGGCTGAAAAGCAGCCACCAGTGAAGATGTCAGATTCACAGAAACAAATGGAAAACATAAGAAAAGGGATGAGATACATCTCCTTTTGTAGCTCAGGTATTTGGGCTGAATTAAAGTCTTTCTTTTACAGCTAATCTATGTACCTGTAAACTTACTTTTATATAAGTTCACTAACGAATTTTTTGTATAGGTCTGGCTTAATAGTTATGGTTAATACTATTTTACCTAATGCAATTATTATGCACTATTTTGGAAAGTATTTGATGTGGGGATTATGAACATATAGACACCAATAAGATTTTAAATAAGCAGTTCTGAAAATCACAGATTTGTCTTTTTTTTTCCCCTAGAAATGTGATTTTTCTGCTTTTTGCACTGATTTTACTGGTCCAGTAGTGCACTATTATTAAAAAAAGCATTCTTTTAAAATTATGAATTAACCTTATTTAGAATGAAAACTCAGATGCCAAGAAGTCTACATTGCAAGTTCATTTCTGTTTTGGATTAGGTATAAAATTCCCATATTGGTTTATACTGAAGTAGTGTGTAAGCACTTACTAATTCTTTATCAATAATTGTAAGGAAAATTAATACATAGTCATACTTTGATGTTTGGATAAGGATCCAGGACCTGCATCATTCTCTAGAGTATGGGTGACAACAGCCTGAGAAGACTACAGGTATCCTCATTAAAATCTGAGGATATTACTTCTTTGATTGGCAATGTAACATCTGTTTTCAGAGTCCCATGACCCCCTTCAAAGGCCAAGGCTGTACCTTCATTTGCAAGTCATTTGGCTGAGTAGGAGCAGACCACAGGTCGAAATCATTGGTGCCCAGACCACCACAGGCCCATAACATAACCCAGACCAGGCCTGAGCCTTTTATTTTTGATCTAATTCAATCTAGTGGCCTCAGTTGGATGTCCTTATCATGGATGTGGTTTAAAATTGCCAAAAGGACAAACACTGTTTTGGACCATTGTGTTTTCCACTCCCAGGAGGTGATGAAGCACACTTATTATGTACCTAAAGTGGAGGCTTCCAAAACAAACCTTGTCTGTGAGCAGCACACCTGCTCTGGGAAGTGAACCATTCAATGTGTTAAGTGTGGATGGTGAGTGGTAAGTGCATGTTTCAGTTCAAATCCTACAATTGCCCTAAATCATATGCTAAAGCATCTGCAGCCTGAGGGGTACAGTAAGCTCTGATAGGCATGGATAACTCTCCGCTTTCTGTGTCTGGTTCAATGTTTTGCAATCTGCAAATCACGAATATCAAAACTTTTCCTGGTAATCCATAGAGTTTTCTACCTGAGTATCTCCCAGGATTAAAAGTATTGAGTGTTTCCATGATTCCTGCTTGTGAAAAACAGCATAATACTTCAAAGTTTCACTGCCAGCATGTCAATAATTAGTGTAGCACTGAGGGGAAATTACAGTACACCTAAATTCGCAATCCTTTGTGTCGGTATTAAAGTGAAGCCAAACTTCCTGTGGAATCCATAACATCCCTCATGCTCTGGCCTGAAGACCTCCAGGCCAAGGTTCTCTACTAATGCTAGCACAGATTAATCTGTGTTAGTAAAAGCACTGGATGCAGAGGAGATATTCAGCTGATCAGTGATTACAATCACTGCACTATGGCTACGGTGTGCAATTTATTCCTGTGGGAGGTACTTCTGCAATAAACCATAAAAATACTAAAGTTTGCCTGAGTAGGTGTTAACCACTGCAGGGAGAGCAATGATTCTGTAGGCTGGTCACATTTCACACATCAGAGCAGCAGCCTGGCCTTGGTAGTAGCTGAATTGTTTGCTGAACCTGAAAGAACCTATTTGTGTAATGAAGTCTTACACTTCGAGTCCAGGTTTTAGAACTCAGTATCAGCCTTACGGTCAATCATTTCTGAGGTTTCGTATTTCACAGTTTTCTAGCTTATGTTTTGAAGAAATGAACAATAAAGTCCTAATGGGAAATTCCATTTCCATCCCTGTATTACTTAAAGCAATCAGTTTCTTTGCAGCTTGTTGCTTTTACAAATTAAGACACTGAATATGAAAACAAGTGGCAAAATAAATATTTCGTTATTAGGGAAATTTGTATTGGGGAAAATAGAGTAAATTTGTAGGTAAACTTGATGTGTGGAGTGTGAAAGACAGAGCAGCCCCATACAGGATGAACACTTCTCTAATGTTAGTCATAAAATTATATTCTGAGCTATGTAATTTTCTTTTCTGTTGGAGACTGACAAGGACACCAAAAAAGAAAAAGTATTTTAAAAAAGAAAAAGGAGAAAATCTTTCCTTAATCACATTATACTTGACAAAAATCATGCTAACCTGAAAACTGGAGATTGCTTATTACAATTATAGCTTTTCTTCTGACATCTGCCTAATATTTACATCTACAGAAGTACTTGAAGCCATAATTATCACCAGAGCATCATACTGGAAAGCTATTATGTGTTCATAAAATAACTCATATTGAGCAAGTTCACTTTATAGCACGACCCTGATAGCTACTATAACAGTTGTCTTTGCCAAAAATTTCACAGAACAGCACGGTAAACTAGAGATATCTGTAACCCGTTTTCCAATGGAGCTCCTAAGCCACTATATGGAAGTTCATGACAACTTTTTTTTTGTCAACTTTGTTGTCTCTTATGTAACAAGGTTTGCTCTTTTCTGTACAACAATTTCGTATAAATTGGCTCAAAGATCCAAATTCAAATAAGAAATGGTACCTCACTGTGATGAGGGCAGCACCATCACTGTGCCTACCTACCTGCCATCATACAGAGCAAGAAAATATTTTCAAGATAATATTTGCCTGTGTTCACATAGCTGTTGTCTCTCCATTACAGCAAAGATAAAAAAATTAATTTTCATGTATTCCCTGCTATTTCCCAGTTGCTTCTCTTGTATACTGTGTTGCTTCACTTTGAAGAACAGAGAGTCCTGGCAGTCTGATGGATCTGTTAATCACTGCTGAAAAGGGACAATTCTCTGATCTTCCACTTGGTTAGAGGCTCCAACTTCTTTCCTGGTAGCACTGCTGCAAATCATATCTCAAGTGTGAGAAGTTTCAGAAAACTCTTCACCTTTTTTTTTTTGTATTAGTTAAGTGAAGACTCAGATTATTTTTGTCGCTGGGCCAAGAGATCAAGAAGATCATGGCTACAGATAGAGAGAGGGAAGGGCAAGGGTTAGGTTCTCACTTCCATAGTGAGAATCCTTAAAGAATGACCTTTCCTTCAGCCTGAGGTTGTATTCTTCAGCTTGCTTGTGAAAGGGGAGCATGGTTGTGAAAGGGGAGCAACCTGTGCTCAAAATATAAACTCTATTTGGTTTAAATCTCTGTGATTTGAAATGTCTGTGTCTTGGAAAACAGAAGCTGGGGCAGTATATTAGTCAGGAATGTGACCCTGGCCTGGAGCTAATTCACAGCACAGGCAATTGTCTTTACATGTGATTTAGTTATCATGCTCATCTGCATTTTATTAATAATTGCTTACTTGTCATATGCAAGACATTTGTCTACAGTGTATCTTGTAATAATTATGAAAGAACATATTTGCAGCAATATTAGTTGCTTTTCATAGTTGAAGTAGTCTTTCAATGCCATTTGCTTTGGTTGAAACATTAAAGGGCAATACTCCATATGAAAGTTACCGTATTAAAGTCACCTCTAAGCCCTCCAAAAATCACTCTCACATCTTAAGACAATATAATTCCAAACACATAGTAAACAATTCAGCCTTTGAGAGTAAGTTAAAAATCAATTTGCTGAAAAGATTCCATCTTATCAAGGAGATATTTTCTATTCAGTATTTTCAGAGATGACATTTCATCTGCTGTTTCTTTGTGAGTGCAAATGAATAATAAAACTTGAGAGACAAGTTTCGAAGGGAGGCTTTTTTTGTTCATGTTGAAGGAATTTTGCTATTAGATAAAAGGGAACATGGCATAACTATAAAGGGGAAAAAAAAAAGGAAGGAAAAAAATCCCTTTGCTTGAAAAAGAATTTTTGTATGTTAAGAAGTACACAGCCAAGCTTTGAAATGTATGATGCAACTGGAAGCAAGGCGTTATGCAATGGTAACTCATGAAGTTTAAATACATAGCTACTACAGTAAAACTTGCTTGTTTTACTGCTCTGTGATGTTCTGTTTCCTGAGAGTATCTGAAAGTCAAATTCGCTCTGAAGAGATCTTAAACCATCATCTCTGCTTATGTAATTTTCCACTGAAGCTTTCTGCAATGTAGATTGCCTCTCAGAGCCTTGCTTCTAAATGAACACAGGGGTTAGTTGACAGAACACTGTATTTGCTAATATTTGAGGGGTAGGAATGAAACATGGTCCCTCTTGACACATGTCCTGTATAACTACACACTGAATTTTTATTTGATGCATACTAGCATTATGTGAAATACTCATAAGGAAACCTGAAATTACCTGGGAATGAGCAGATTTCGGTTATCAAGGTAAATCTGCTCCCAAAAGTGAAAGATCTGGCAGATTTATGCATGTTTTTTTTGCATAAGTTTATGCATGGGTTTTTTTCCATGTAATCAGGCAAAACATGACATATGTTAATAGGGCTCAAATGGGTTTGATACCAACCTCAAAGAAAAACATACAAAAAGCTATTCCATGCAAAATGAAATAAAATTTCTTCATTTTTACATTACCCTTTTACATTTTGATTTTTGGAATGTGTGTGTAGAGTTTTCATATGGTACAAGTGTGGATATACAGTTAAATATTTCAATAATTTTATTTTTAATTTACAAACAAAGGCAAAAAGAAAATGTCCCTTATGTGGAAGCACATAAATGGATTTGTGTGAAGAAATTCTTAAAAATTTCAGGTAGGGTCTGGACTGAAATATCTTCTTTGTTACTGCTTATGATTTATGAAAATACAAATAAGTATATTTGTTTATAAAAATAACTATATTTATGAAAATAACGCATGTAAATGTGCATGCTCACAGCCAGAAATTAACATTACAGGAAAATTTGCTGGTTTCATTGGGTTTGTGGCTGCTCTGCTCTATGTTAAAAATGCAAAAAATACTCTGAGACAAGTCATGCTTACTCATAACCAACACTACATAATAAAAACATCAAAGATGTAGGAACCAAACTTTTCATGAACTAAATATCTGTGGCAGGAATCTGGGAAGGACTTAAGAGGTACAGTAAATATACCTGCCTGACAGCTGACAGCTCGGTGCTTCAGCGTGCTTTGCATGAGAAGAGCAGATGAAAACTGACAATGTGCATCTTGCACCAGTCCTGAGAACTCTTCTCCATACACGGCTGGTGCTAGTCTTGTGTTCTTTGGAGTTACATCACAGACTGACATGACCTATTGAGCATAAGCCCTGAAAGGATGAGCTGTAGACATGTAACGATTGGAATCAACAGGTTGCTAATTTTAATCAAGAGCCCTGGGTAGACACTCTTGTAGAAGGATTTGAATGTGTCTGGGGAAAAAGGGAGACATAGAGATTTATTCCGTCCGCTTACCCAAGGACACAACACTTTTGCTAAAGTTGTCAATGGAGTATAATATTTATGAAATCTTTCCCATTTCTTCTATTATTTTCAATCTGCATCTGCCCAAAGAACTAGCAAAATTTAAAAGAGTATAGAGTTAATAAATTTGTGCCAGATTCCTTTTTATTTCAGGGCTGTGAGTAGTAAAAGATGGCATAACCTTCCCTGGGGCTTTTCTCTGTTTACAAAAAGGACAAAAGGTAAAGACATATATCATGGCATTGTGCTTTTGGAACTATCCAGGTTAGTCTCTAAGTTCTGAGATGCACAAAGTAACAGAAATAATATACATTTCTGATTTGTAGTTTCTATAGCAATACAGTTCCTTAAAATGTCTTCTCAAATCTTCAAAGGTTTTGCTGAACAGGATATAGAAGATCTTACTATTCTTTCACACAGGAATTGTCAGTGATACATTTTTACACTCTACAGGGTATTTGTTTGCTTGTGAATCAAAAGTTAGAATATTTTTGAAGCAAAACTTAAGACATATTAGAGATTAAATAGTGTATTGCTATGAATTTATGTTGAAGTCACATAAACCATTTGCTAAAATTTGTTTTGAACATGAAACTGCATTTTATATCTTGAAACATAAAAGATGATTGGAAGAATTAACATGTACGTCCATTTTTTTCTATATAGATTGTTCTCAAAATGCAAAATAATTCACTCCTTGTTAATGACATTTTTTGTCCATAGTTTGCAAAATAAAAAGTGCCTTTGAATACATCAGGAAATACACATCATCTTTTTCATACCATAGAGAAGACTGCTTGTAGAGAGGATCTTTACCTTGATTTATCTCCTGTTGATTAGTGTGCCTAGATGTAAACATGAGTGTTACAGTAGATGGAGGACTATCAAATTGCATGCATATCCTATTCAGTCTTGATGTGATTGGGAAAGAGATGGTTTTAGCAGAAGTGACAAATGTATTCATAAAAGAATAGTCATGGAATAAATCCAGAACAATTTCACAACTATGTCTGGAAACATTCTCTCTCACTGCTGAGATGTCAGAGATGCTTGCTAAAAATCTTTATGCTGAATACCTTTGCATGAGCTCTTTTTCCTTCATGCTGGACATGTAGAAGCTCTTAATTTGCAGCAGCTGTGTCAAAACTCATCGATGTCAGCCAAGAGCTTAGCCATTAAGTTCAGTGGAGTTTGGACTTGGTCTGTAATTTTAAGTAGTTCTGTGTTAATGTCCCTGCTTTTGGTCTGTTGATGTTCTTATTAATTCTAAGCAGAGAAGTCTACATTTTGTATTGAATGAAGTCATGTTTGTTCTTTTCTCTGGGACAGTGGTAATTGGCAGTCTTGTCCATCTCACCCTGGGGATACTGTTCTGTAATATTCCCTGTTTTATGACCTTCAGGAGTGTTAGAAGATGTACTTTGGGACTGAGGTACAGTGTAAGTGGAAATTCAAAGTGGGTAGACCTATGTGATAAAAAGTGATGGGAGAGTAAGGCAAGATCTAGCTGGCACTGATGCCTAAGACATTTTTAAGCACATAATGAGGAAGACAAACTATTGACTCTGAAAAGAAAAGCTGAAACTCTTGGAGGTGAGAAAGCATGTAAAAAACTTACCTGTCACACTGGTCATTGTAGTGTGGTGGTAGTGGAGTCTTTAAATAGAGAGATTGAAGGCAGTTCTTTCTTTTCTAGGCTAGAAAAGTGATTTCTAGCACTAACAAGTTTCACAGCTCTCCCTGAAGTAGATCTTACATGCTGACTTCAAAGTAAAAATAAATTGTCATTGGTGTCAGTGATAAACTCAATTAGAGTAGTAGCTTTGCTTTCTTGTGAGAACGCTCTTTACAAAATAGTGCTTTTAACTGTAGCAGAGTTACAAGCAGCAGCCTTCTGTCAATTACTGAGTCATAGCAGCTGGGTTCAAATGAACCAATTTTGAAGTTTGGATCACTGTTCTGATATATGCCACTAGCAAAGAAATGGAAAAGAGAAAGGGTTTCAAACATGATCTCTAAAATGTACCATGCATTCAGTGAAATCCTTTTACTCTGTCTCACCCATCAAGTAACAAGAGACACTATAAACAAAAAGTGAGAAGCAAGGAGTGCTGACTCAATGACTATTCTGTTGGAAAAGCCTCCTCTGGAGTATGAAATACCTCACATCATGGTCACCCCAGTCAGTCGTTCTTTATGCCAATCATAATCCAAGCTGTCTGCCCTGATTCTTTGCTACTTTTAGTCAGATAAATATTATTTTTTACTGAGATCTAAAATTAAAATCCAACCAAAAGAAGAAAAGCTGGAACATTTTTTTTTAAATTGCAGTCCTGTGCCCTGAAGTCAAAAAAGTGGCAGAGTACCAATTAATTACTACCTTTGCTACTGTTAGCTACAGAGAGGAGTAGATGCATAGAACCACCTGGTGCTCAGGATTCAGCAGCTAGTGGAAATTGTTGCTTTTGCTATTCTCATTAGCACCTGAAAGAGAATGGCTTGACAGAGAAAAATAAATTGGAGTTAAAGCCATTTTAAATTACATTTTTGCAACAGCTATAGTAGTACAAGATAGTGAATGCTCTCTAACTAGACAGATGGTAAGAATAAATTCTTCAATTCATTTCTAAATGGAGTTAGGAAGGCAGTGAAATCCTGAACAATGCACAAGAAAAGAAGTTGCCCTAGATGGTATTCACAGATGAATGGATTATTGCTGCCAGTGAAATAAGGAATGACACTATCAGGAAAAGGCAACAATAAAACTGTTCCTCCATCCCACCTCATCAGTCTCAGAAAAACAAACTTCCCTCTTCTGCCAGGGAAAACGATAAAGCATTCAAATTCTCCAGTTTTTTCTTCAGTGATGGGGAACAAATGAACATCAGTGTCCATGGTCAAGCTATTCTGAAGCCAGAGCTGGTGGGCAGACACACTCAGGAAATAATTAGCTCAGACGAACGTATGAATGAAGAAAAGTTACATGAACAAAACTTTTCCATATTTAATCTTGTTGATCACTGGGATATTCACATATTTGGGATGTTTTCTTGTTATTTAAACTGTAAAATATAATACGAAATTTTTTCTCTGCAATTTCGTGGGAATGTTTCATCCTCAGTAAGAGTGCTTCAAGACATTTCAATAGTGAGTCAGGATCCTTGTTTTTCAGGTCAGTGTCATTCAGCAGGGATTTTGATTAAAGCTTTTGCCTTGAAAGGCAAAGTAAAGTAGTTGCTTCTGTCTTACTGGTACAAATATTACAGGACAGCTCTGGCCCAGTGGAAGCTGTGGTAAGAGCTTTCTTGTGTCCAGAAATGAGGAAGAAGACAAAGAGGTTGAAGAAGGAAGAGAAAGATTCTTTTTTACTTCAGCCCAAGAATTTATGATGCTTGGGGTATAAAATAGCCCGAAGGTAAACAACTCCCTTAGTTTGGGAAAAAACCAAACTTAAACTTTGGCTAACCAAGTTCCAGATTGTCAACAACCCTCACAGAGAGGCTCTGGTTTTGAGAGAATACTCTATCTTTGTTCACATTAACTGAGATTTGGACTGGTTTACATTTCTCATCAAAATCTTAGATGGTAAACTCCCAATAGGATCTGCTGGAGAAATAGATATTAATATAACATACTCAGTAAATGAAGAGAAGTTTGTGTCTATGAAAACTATCAAGGGAAAACCCATTCTTCTCAACATCAGTTATTCTATGACATGTAAAACAGACTCAGGGATTGATTTTCATTTAAGGTACTCTCCACTGAGAATAACTGGAGTTGTTAGCACAGCCATGTGGTGGAAGAGTACCTTTGGCAGGCAAAGAAAAAGGACAAAAAAGATATCACTGACAACAGGGAAGATGGAAGGGTAAAAAGAAGCAAACAGGGCAGATTAGGAGAGTGGGTGGAGAGGAGAAAGATGGGGAAAGTTAAGTGCTCATTATGGGTACAAGTGTCTGAGAGATCTGTCTAGGGAAAGAACAGAGCTGAGGGTTCAGGAATGGGAAGAAAATTAATTTGAGGAAGAGTTAAGAACTATTTAATGTCTTGAATAGAAATGGGAAAGAAAAGAAAATATATTAATACTGTTGTGGTTTCACAATGGATAGCTATAGGATATATTTTATAAAATAGATGGCATTTAAAAAAAAAAATTGAAAGGGCGGGGGTGTGTTTGCATAGAGATGTGGCTTAATGCATGGCTTTAGCCATGCAATGGGAGTGTCAGTCAACAAACCACTCAAAATACCAATGTGTTTTTATAGCCCAGGTGTCTTTTAAGTTCAGAGTCTCTTTTCAGTGCAGTTCCATGAATAACTGTCAAGGTTATTTGTCAAATAAAGGTGCGGTGAGTATTCACAGTGCATCTATGAGGCTTTTTCTTTTAAAAAAACCAAGCAGATAAGAAAAATGCACAAAAGACAAGATGCTGTGGAAAGTTCTGTTTTGTTCTTTTAGAACTGGATTGTAGTTTCTACAATAAAGACAATTATATGCTAATACATATTTTTTCCTGCTTTTTGGCTAAGAGCAAGCTATTCATTTAAAACCTGATCTGTCCCCTTGTCAGTAGAAAGTATGCTGCTTTTGAAGGCAGATGGACTTCACAATCTAATAAGATTTTCTGGTTATCAGCTAAAATACTTGTCACAAATAAATATTTCTATAAACCTACAGCAATTTCAGATAATGAAACATCATGACCTTAGATTTAATGTTAGAAATAGGAAGTCATTGACTGAGATGAAATTTCTGTTAGGCTCCTCATGGGTTTTCTGTTGATCTACATCAGATTCCCACTTTGCTGCTGCCTTCAGGAAAGTAAGTAATGTGTTAATCTCATATCTATAATTGCCTTATTTTTAGAGATTGCTTACAATATTCTTATCTCTGTAATCTAAATCTAAAAATTATTTTTGGATGTTTAAAGTGTCAATATTTTAAAAAATTTCTGATATCAGTATGAATGCATATCCTTCATTTATTTCTTAGAACACCCCTTTATACTAGCTGTTTTATCTCAGGGGGGATTTGACAGTAAAACAGTTGAACTAAATAAAAAAATTAAGAATTAGTTTTGTTTTCATTAACAAAACATGAAACCCCATATGCCAGGCAACTAGATGTCCCAGATGATCTAGAACTTCTTAACTCAGACTTGGTTGTTAGAGCCCATAAGCTGTCAGCCCTCAGCAATCTACCTGAGATGACTGTGGTCCTCCTTCAAGATGTGACCCATCTGTCCTGCACGCAGTGCGGCTAATGCAATCCTGAGTAGCATGAGCTGGGTTGGAAACCTTGATGTCAGATGGCAAGGAATTCCCAAGGGATGCTCTTGACCTCTGCAGACGGCAGCTCCAGCGGCACAGTGATTGCTGTATTCACTAACCCCAAAGCTCTGGGACTTTTGTGGTTCCCTGTGCCCAGGCTCAGCCAGCAGCAAGGCTGGATTTGTTACATTGGAGAGTCACGCACACGCATGTGCACACAGACAACAGGTCAGCACAGATGGAAAGCAGTGACCTACCTGCACCTACGTGGATGCGTGGGTCTTGTGTAAACATGAACAGTGTGGGCTGCCAGTGCTGCTCCTCTCCTCCTGCTGGTCAGGATTGAAGTCTGCTAGTGGTGTGTATATATATACATAGACATATATTTATGCACACATACACACTCCAGTTGCTGACCTTAGCCACTCAATCAACCCAGTAGCTGTCCTCAGATCCCTGGTCTTCCAGTTGTTTGCATCTGCCCTTTGGAATGCCCTGAGCTTTGCAGCCTCACTCCTGGGGTTGGTACTCAGACCTCTACAAACACATGCAGAGTCAGGTGTTTCCAGTAAATTGCCCCAGTTCTGTGGGAGTAGAAGCAAGGGAGTTTCTTTTACATTAGGATAGGGCCAAGTGAATAATTTTTTATATAGCTAGACAGACACAAGAAGTTGACAAACCCCAGGATTTACTGTGAATAATTCCCTTGAGCTGTGAAATATACCAGAATATGTACTTCTCCACTTTAGCAGAAAGGAAATCCTGACAGCGTGTTGAAAAAGGTTTCTTCTAACACGGAACCATGTCTTGGTAAAGGGCTCTGAAGCTGTGTATTCTGAAAAGCTGAAAAAAATTATAGACATGACCCTATTCTTTAAATATCAGTATCTGACATTCAACATAATGTCTTATAGGTCCTTGTCTAAAATGGCCACACTAACTATATTTCTGAAATTGGAAACCCCTATTCTACTGGCAAATTTGATCACATTTTAAAATGTGCTTGCATGTCTCTTGTTTGCTAGTCTGGATCTTTCCTCTCACAAACACTGTGAAATAAACTCATCTTGAATTTACATAGTGTCTCACAGAAAAATGTAAAGTGAGTGCTAGTGAGAAAGCAATAAAATCAAACTGGCAACTTGATTTTAGTAGTATGTTGTGTATTGGGATGTTTTATATGCCATCAGTGTACACGCCTACACATTCTTTGTCTCCCCATAAAATGGATTTTACCAGCAAATAGGATTATGGCAGCATATAATTGCTAAGAAGGACATACCTTGTTTGACTATAAACTGCCTTCTTACATCATTTCAGGAACAAAATGCAGAAATAGTGTATACTCAGCAGGCCAGTTTTATGTTTTCCTTCAGCAAATAATTTACAAGCTGATAACATTTCACAGCTCTTTTTTCTTTCTACATAAAGCAATTTTATAGAATCTGCATTGGTTAAGACTAAGGAACACCAAATGACAAAAACAAGGCCTCTTCAATGAAAATGGTTATTGTCACATTTCGTTCAGACTAAAGTATCAAGATTCCTTCAGCTCAGAGTGCAGTCATTAATGCTCCCACATTGACACAAATTTTACTTCAACTATCTAGGAAGCTGATTTAATAGAAATAGTGTAAACAATAGGAACCCAAATTAGAGTATATGTCCCCTCTTGGCTCATTTTGTTACAATAACAACATTTTCATGTCATATTGCAGCTGGATATTGTATTGTAGGAAAGAATAAAAAAATACAGAGATTGATTATTTTATGATTCTGTATGTGTATACATCTTTGTGTGACAGAAAATGATGACTCTGACAATTTCTATTATGTGATATTCAGTTTCTTCTGTTTTTCCTGAATTTTATCTGTGTAGACTGAATTTTGCCACATTGAACATCACAAGTAAGAGTTCTCCCATGCCAGAATGACTGACTACACCATAAACTGTTGTTTAAATTAAGATAATCTATTTTAAATTGAGGAAGATTAATTTCACAGATTTTATGTGTTGCTGGGAAGAAATTCATAGACTCATAGAATGGTTTGGCTTGGGAGAGACCTTAAAGATTGTCTAGTTTCAACCCCCCTGATGTGAGCAGGGAACCTTTCACTAGATCAGGTTGCTCAGAGCCCCATCCTACCTGGTCTTGAACTCCTCCAAGGGATGGGGAGCCCACAGCCTCTCTGGGCTACCTGTTCCACTGCCTCACTACCCTCACAGTAAAGAATTTCTTCCTAATATCTAATCTAAACCTGCCCTCCTTCAGCTTAAGACCATTTTGCCTTGTCCCACAGCTACATGTCCTTGGTGAAAAATCTCTCTCCAGCCTTAAGTCCCCTTCAGGTACTGGAAGGCTGAGGAATGGAAGGCTGCCATAAGGTCTCCCCAGAGCTTTCTACTATCTGGGTGTTAAGATCCAATTATTATTAAGGTTCTTAGAAATACCTCAACCTGAATTAAGGTGCCAACGAGACCTTATGCCAGTCAATAGTAAGGGTTTTATTTGATGGTAGATATGTGAGAGAGAGAGAAAGAAAGAAAGAAAGAAGTAGAAAATAGGTGGGGGGACAGAAAGAGAGTGATGGGGACAGAATAAGGAAAATACCACCACTCCGTGGATCCCAACAATGTTCCATTGATCCTCTCCAGC
>VZRQ01010870.1:362-45349 GCA_013397975.1 Machaerirhynchus nigripectus
CAAGGGAGGGGATGATGGAGACCGCTGCAGGGCATGGGAGGGATGGTGGAGATCCAGTGGGGGTCCACACAGCCCGATGGTGAGGGCGCACCGAGAAGGTAGGAAAAAGGGGCGGAGGGACTCTTTTGAGGATAAGCACGGACTGCATCTTAAGTCACGCGGAAAGAGCCCCACAAAGCCATTACTGGCCCTTGTTATACCCTTACAGGATGGGGAGGGGAACAATAAACAACCAATAACGCAGGGACATAACATTTGGACTTGGTGGGCAAAGGGTACAGAACCAATGGTAACCAGTGTGGGAGGAGAGGGATTGCGCGGGCTAAGGAGGGATTGGGGGACATAGAACTTTCTGGGGGAAGTGCCAAATGCAGGGGATACGGGGGGAGGAGAAGGCAGCAGTCAACCATGGGGGTGTCATATTGCTGGCTGCGGCATCGGCCATAGCTCACCGCAACAATAGTATACTTCTAGATCTAGACAGCATTAATACATAAAGTTTTTATAATGAGATTTAGTTGTAAGGTAATTATTTGATCTTACTTATATGCATTCCATTGATTATATTAATAAAGGCTTGCTTGTAAGTATTTTAGGGAAACCCTCTCAGTCAAGGCTTGAGGCTCTGGCCAAGCCCTAGCCCTGGCTGACTGGGAATTATACCATCAGACCCAGGTGTTTCTGCCCTAAAGGTGTAATCAAGTCACTTTGACTTGCTGACTTGATCTTAAAAAAGCTGGACCTTCTTCTGAGGTAAACTTGGAAACTTTGTCCAGAAAAGGTTCTCCCAAGTCCTCACTGTGATATAAAACTCCCCAGCTATTGCAGACTGTGGGTGATGGTAAAGTATTTAACCAGTTGATAATATTATGTTCTAATGTTAAAAGTGTTCTGTTTCGTGGTTCTTATTTATATAAAACAAAGAAGAGGGAATTATGGGGAAAGAAGCATATGGCAGCACAAAGGAGCACATGGCAGCGCAGACGCGGGGGGGAGGAGGTGTCACACTGCGGGCCCCTACAGCGAGGAACCTGCCGGAAGCTGACAGACAGGTGAACAGCGCATGGTCACCCCATATAAGGACATTTAGAAGGTGCGTTGCTGACGTGGCAACATGGGGTAGGTCACAGTGAGAATTACCATGTAAGGTAATTACATGGTAATTCTCACCATTAAATAATTACATTATTACACTATTAAATAATTACATGTGTCTAGAAGAAGTGTACAAAACCAGCTTGTTTCCTTTCAATAAACGATTCAGATTCCCACCTGGTGAAGTCCAAGTTTCAATCACTGACAAGAGTCCAGGAGGGCTGGCCCAAGATAGGTCTTGGGAATTGCTGTCATGGGCTTTTCAACCTTCTTTCTGTGCATCTGCAAATTTCTTTTCCTGCCTTGTCTCAATATGAAGGCCATCAGCTATACTAAAGTTCCATTTATGCAGTTCTTGAAGCCTGGAGAAATGAGGATCATGGACATGTAGAACAGCAAATAACCACCTTTAGCTTTGGTGCCCTTTGTCCTACAAAAGTTGTGCTGTGGTCATCTCTAGATCTAGAAATGAAGCTGCCACTCTCTAGGTAGCCAATATGGGTTTATTAACTCAAAATAAAATAATGACATTGAACAATTTGTGTGACAGAACTGCCCAGGAGCACTTGTGTTTGAAACCCTTCCTCTCAAGCTAAGTTGTCAGGGGAAAAAAACAAACCAAACCAAAACCCCTCAATCATCAAAGCACAGAGGAGTGAGTAGAAGGAATGAAGCATAAGTCACACTAAGAATTTGCACCACTGAACATGCCATCCCTGCTGTTTCCTGAACTGCAGCACATACTGTATGTGCCCAGGGGCACTCGTGTTGGAAACCCTTCCTCTCAAGGAAAGTTGTCAGGGAAAAAACACCCCTCCTTCTCCTCATCATCATCAAAAATAAAAACCCTCCTCCTCCTCCTCCTCATTGTCCTCCTCCTCATCCTCCTCCTCCTCATCATCATCTCCTCTTTTCTCTCTCTCTATCCCCAATTATAAACTGGGAACATTTGTGAAAAAAAGTCTGCTGAATCAAGCTAAGGGATAGGATAGGAAAGCAAAAAGTTTCAAAGCTGAAATGAAGAAGAAACAGCTCTGGAAAATGTGAAGGATCATCATGCAGCTTGGAAATCAGTAGGTTTAGTAGTGTTTTTGCTTCCTCTAGTCTTATAAGGCAAGGATTTTATGTGTTTGTCATTGGAGTTTCACTGAAATTAAACAAAGGGCAGCTGATGCTGAATAGTTGTGAGAAAAGCAAGCAGGATGATCAAAGGATGTGAACACATCTCTGTGCATGTGCTAGGTCTTTTACCCCTGCAGCCATGTATAAATATAAATGTAGGTGGGAGGAGTTTTGTGTGTGTCTATGCAGCACCCACTACAGTGGCTCCCTACTTCTTCCTTGCTCTCTTGATCACTGTTGCAATGCAGCTGTTTATGACTTAGGAGGCAGTGTCCCATGGAAATCTTGGTCTGAGTCTCTTGTCTCTGGATGTTGTAACTTAATACCATATCTTCCCCACTGAATTGGAGATTCAATTACTCAAATGTCCCAGCTGAAAAGGTCATAGAGCCACAGAATCATAGAATCATTTAACTGGAAAAGACCTTGTGGCAGGACGTCACCCTCTACCACAGAAAAGCTTATCTGCTCTATCCATCAGCTGGTGCATAGCTCCGGACATTCTCCCCCCTCACATGAATTGGTGAGATAACCCAGGCCGGACAGATATCTGTCAGTGAGTTATCTCTGGCACCAGGGCATGAGATCTCCAGCTGACAACTAAACATCTTGCCTTGAGAACAAGATGTAGAGTGAGATAAGTTAGGAATTATTGACTGAGAGACACTCCTTTTATAACTATAAAAACTACACATTTTCACTGAGGTAGAAGTCTCCTACACACTGCCTGGAAACATGTGCGACTTCTCCCCAAAGATCAGACGCATCTTCATGGTTACTTTTCAGGAAATTGAGGAAAGGACCCTATGTATGCCCTATCAGCAACTGGATGGTAAGATACATTGAATCCTTACCTATACTATTCCTTTGCTAGCTGTAATAATATGTTCCTTTATTATTGTTAATCTACTAGTAGTGTTTCTTTTGTTTATCCTGTGTAGTCAGTAATCTATTAAAGTCTTATGTCTGTTAATTTTGTGTCTATTCAATAAATTAATTTTGTAATAGACCCAATTGGCTATTATTAAGAACTTGCAAACAAGAGCGATCTGGGGTGCAGGCCACCCCAAACAGAGCTACTGCCAGAAATCTGAGTCAAAGGCAGGACTTGTTTAAGCTCTCCTCTCCATTCATAACAGACCTCTAAGATCATCAAGTCCAACCATTCCCCCCGCACTGCCAAAGCTACCACTAAACCATGTCCCCAAGTGCCACATCAACACAGCAACCCTCCAGGTATGGGGATTTCACCACTGCCCTAGGCAGTCCGTGTCAGGATTGGACAAACCTTTCAGAGAATATTTTTTTCCTAGTCTCCAATTTAAACCTCACCAGCATAATTTGAGGCTGTTTCCTCTCACTGTTCCACTTGTTGCCTGGGAGCAGAGCCTGACCCCCACCTGGCTGCACCCTCCTGTCTTGGAGTTGTGAAGAGTGAGAAGGTTTCCCCTGAGCCTCCTTTTCTCCAGACTAAGCCCCCCCATCTCCCTCAAGCTGCTCCTGGTGCTCCAGACCCTTCCCCAGCTCTGTTCCCCTCTTTGGACCTGCTCCAGCCCCTCAATTTCTCTGTTGTCAGGAAGGGCTCAGAACTGTTCCCAGGACTGGAGGTGCCTCAGCAGTGCCCAACCCAGGGGGACTGTCACTGCCCTGGTCCTGCCACCACACCACTGCTGGTACAGGCCAGGTGCCCTCGGCCTTCTTGCCCACCTGGACACACCTGGTTTCAGTCTGTCAATCAGCATCCCCAGAACCTTTTCCAGTGGGCACTTTAAAGCCACTCTTTCCCTAGCCTGTAGCTCTGCACAGATTGTGGTGACCTAAGTGCAGGACATGGCACGTGGCCTTTTTGAACCTCACACAACTGGCTTTGGCCCATGGATGCAGCCTCTCCAGATCCTTTTGCAGAGCCTTCCTGCCCTCAAGCTGTTCAGCACTCCTGCTCAGCTTAGTTTTGCGTGCCAACTGACTGAGAGTAATAAGGTCATTCAATATCTTTACAGTCTTACGCTCTCTGACCCATGCTAGAGGCTGCCTAGATCAAAGTCGTTTTCATGGTTGGGGCAGACAACTCAGGTGGCTGAGTGGCCCATGGAAGTGCTAACTGGCACCCCTCTGACCATCCATCTGGTTGGATGCTCAGGCTGGATGCTGTGACATGAAGACCAGAGCCATGTTGCAGAGTGTCATACCATCTGTACTCTTGTGCAAAATGTTAGCATTTTAAACCTCAAAGGCTATTATGGACTTCAGGCAGTTCTCCCTTTTGTCACTAAACGGGCAAGGAGTTTTTAAACAGAATAGTATGTTTTGGAGTTAATTATTATAACTTTGATTTCTAACTCTTTAACTATGTGCCTCTTAATAACGAGCCGTTTCACTATAATCAAAGAAGTAGCCCAAAAGTAAATGGAGGAAGTCACACTCAGGTGTGACTTTCAAAGACAATGTGTTTTGAAAAAAAAAAGGATCCTTTATTTGTTCTCACAGAAATGGTGATGAACAAGATAATTGCTGTTGTGAATCAGTACAGCTTCCAAGATCACATCAGTTTCCACTGGCTGGGGATCTCTCCCTCAGTCTCAGATGTCATGTTTAGGTGTTGATGCACTCTCCTCTTCTAGGAAGCAAATGCTGGCAAGTGGCCACATGTGCTCCATGAATGCCTTGGAAATCTGTTTCAGAATATGCTCCCTGGTTAATTGTAAAACTGCAAGGGTGGTGAGAGGGACCAATCTGATTTTTATTTATGTCTCAACATAGGTTATTCCTATAAAGGTTGTACATGTACTGGCAGCGCTGTCCCGTGGAAGCTTTGCCTGGCAGCCAATCAGGGCAGAGAAAACTTACACGATTGGGCTGTGAGTGAAATGCCCGGATGCCCGGGAAGCATGCCCGCGAAATTAGGCTAGGAGAGGCGCCTCAACACATAAAAGCAGTTAACTGCAACACAACGAGAGCTATTTACTTTGGGTTTTTTTAGAGGGAGCNAACCTCGTGCTCCGCGGCCTTCCCTGACGGAGCGGGCGCCGCCGCAGCCAGCCGTCTCCGCCATGTTTGCTGGGTGCCGCCGCAGCCAGCCGCCGCCGCTTGTACCCAGCCGTGACTGCCGCTGCCGCGTTCCCCGGTGCTGCCTCCGGCAACAAGGCCAGAGCACGAAGTCTCCGCGGCACCCAACCTGCAGCCGCTGCCCGCGCAGCCACCGCACCCTGACCCTGAGAGACCGCAGTTGCTCTAGGAGCACGCCTGTAACCACAGCAGCCTGTTCTCTGCCGACGGAAGGGACATGCAGCCTGCTGCTGTTTGGAAATCGCGCCCAGCCCGCCACGACAGCTACGCAGACACACTGCGGTTCACAACATGCACACTCCGTCTGCTGAGCTGACGCTGACAAAGCACCTGGGTTACTGTCGTAACGCTGTCCCTGTCTTCTGTTTCTTTCCTCCTCTCTTTTTTCTTCCCCTTCTCTGCTCTCTTTTCGACCCCCCTTTAGTAATATTTACCCTTTTTCTATCAATAAATAGTTCTCAGATATAATATTGCTGCGTTTGCGCTTTTTTTTGCCCGCGAAATCTATCAAAAGAATGCCCCCGACTCCCTTTATATAGCGGAACGGGACAGGTGGGATTAACTTCCCCGAGCACAGATATCTATAAATCAGGTGTGAAAGTCTCACTTGTGGCATTTGGTACCAAAGGACAGAAGTAAGCAGCTCCAGAGGGCAACTGTCTTCATGGTCTTAATGTCTAGACACCCTCTCAGAGTGAAATGGTTGTCCCATGTGTGGGGTCCCTTCTGTCCAGTACACATGTGTACTGATGTGCACACCCAAACACAGGAGTGCAAATCACTGTCTTCAATTTCTACTCCTAACTTGCTCAGGTGTATGTAAAAGCTGAGGTTTTTGGTGTGAACTTTTCCTTCGGCTTGAATGGTTTTTCTCCTTAGTTGATGTGTAAGCGCTGCCAGGAACACTGAGTCATGACAGTTCAGTCACTGGTACATCCATAGCAAAATCTGAGCTGGTGCCACCTGGGATGCTCTCAAGGTCATGATGTTCCTGAAGTCAGAATGGTCCTTTTTCCTCCACTGTTATCTTGAATCAGCAAGCTTCCACCTTAGTCTCTAAACGCAGTGTCTTACTTTTTATTACTGCTAAAATTCATCTGTTTCTCTCAGCCTTCCCTCAAGGTCATCCAGCTCTTCCTTCTTCCTGTCATATCATATTCTGGTCCTCCTCTGCACTAGCAATACAGTCACTCAAATTTGTGTCTTCAGCAGATCTATGACCAGGCACCTAGTCTTTTCTGCCAAGTCCATTAAGGAAAATATTTAATAAGATTGGTCCCAGGACTGATTATTAAGGACCATGATGGAGGTTCTCTGGATTTACTCACAAGTCACAGACAGCAGATGTTGGCCCCAGATGGTATTTTATTCAAAACAAAATAATGACTTCCATCTGTCTTCCCAAACCGAGGCATGTGGAGCACTTGCTGGTGGTCTGTGCAGGGCTGGCTCTTTGCAAAGTACTAGTTCTTGTTACTTCTAGCTTCTAAATTCTGCTAAATTAGGCAAAGCTTAGACTAAATGTTTTCCTAATATTATTTTCATGTGTAAGAAACTGTGAGTTTCTGGTGGGACTATATGTGATTGGAAGGGGAGCTCACCTGTGGGATATAGCTCAAGCAAATTAGGCCCTATGGAATTTCTTAACTGTTTATCAATACAGTGTGTATTATTTATGTGACACTAGCACCAGATAGTCCAAAGAAGGGATATGACCGCAGATAGGCTAAGGCCTTGCATGGACGCCTGCTGACAGCAGTCCTCATCTCAGAAAGATTACAAACTAGGTTACCAAAGGGAAGAAAATGAGACAATACGCGAACAAAGGAGAATACATCTGAGGAGGACATATCCATCCAGGCACAGTTACCTTGTCATAATGAGAATTCATGTCTCCTATGCAGCTGACACACTGCTATCATGCTATGCAGCTGTAGGTTCACCAAATGTGTCTGTCATGTCACAGTAACAAGCTTTGGAGATTTCATATTGTTTGTGGCATCTTTGTACATCCTGAGGACTCACTTTGCAAACATCCAGGAATTCTTTCACAGGAGCTGATGCAGGCACCTGCTACTGAGAGGATACAACAACTTGCCTGGAGTCAATGTAACTTCTTAGTCAGAACTTGTAACCCCAGCTTTGAAAAACATTTGACAGAACGCAAAGAAAGCATGAAACGGGGTTTAGGGCAAAGAAACAAACAGATTAAGTCTTCCATACCTTTTGTTTCTTTGATTGTAAGGTTGTGGACTAGGCACTAAGTTGTTACAGAACCTGTCACAGTACTTATGTGGTAAAAAAGAGGGTCTTTGTCACGATCTGGTTTTTAAGGTTTTTAGAAATGCCTCTGCCTGAATTAAGGTGCAAATGAGACCATATGCCAAGGTCAATAGTATGGGTTTTATTTAATAGTAAATATGAGAGAGAAGAAGGAATAGAAAGAAGTAGAAAAGAGGTGAAAAAGAAAAGAGTGACAGAGGTAGAATAAAGAAAATATCACCACTCCATGGATCCCACCGGTGTCCCGATGATCCTCTCCAGCTGTTCTTCTTGGTGGTGATGGTCCCCTGGAAAGTATAGAATCCAATGGGTTAATACATGCTCAGGCCAGGTGGGAATGCCCAGGTATGTCCCCGGGGGGGGAAGGGGGATGGAAGGGGGCCAGGCCATTGTCTTGCAGCAGACTCAGGATGTGTTGCATCATTTTGCATCACATGCAGTCCTGTGGTGCAAGGCCTCTGGGGAGCACTTTGGGGGGTTTTTGATGGATTACGACACCCCCTCAGCTGCCTCTCATGTGAATGTCCCATGGATGTGGCCTTTCCAGGGTTGGGGGTTTCACAGTGGGCTGGTTTGTGTAAGGGCAGATGGGTGTTCACTGCCTCTGACCAGAGGTTACGCCACACATCTGAGACCTCCTCTTCCCTCTGCCTTGTTTTGGGGGCAGTCTGTGTAAACCTGGCCTCTGTGGGCTGTGGTCTCCTCCACCCCAAACCCAGCCAGAGATGATTCTCAGTGCAGCTGCTGGGTTTGGCTTTCTTGTGGATGCATTCTTTTCCCTCAGCCTTGTTTATTTCTCCTTAGACCTGAGATGATGGAACAATAGTGTCTCCTGTGTCTTATTCAGGCAGCTTAACTCAAATTCCAAAGTTCCAGTCAGGCATCTTCAAGGAGGGGTGGGCTTCTGTGGTTGTAGCTTCTTTATACAGTTTCTGCTATAATGGGCAAAACTCCTTCATAACAGTGTTTAAGGCATGAACCATTTCATTCCCTGACAGTCTTCTTCATGGTTAGTTTGACAAGTATTGACTTCAATGGCTGAGCCATCCCAACATTCCTGTGAGAGTATTGCTCCATTCACATAGATCTGGTCCTAAACCTACATGTGTAAATGCTTCTCTTGAGCCAAATTCTCTGATGGTGGTTGTGTACACTCTCAGCACCAGTACAGCCAGCTTCTTGCTACATTATTGATTTCTTCTAAAGCATCAATGAGTATTCAACTAATTGGTTATGGATTTAAACTCACCTTATTGCCATTATATTCAATGTGAAAAGAAAACACAGTAACAAGGAAAATGCGCTGTTCTCATTGTTACTAACCCACCTTACAACTCCAATGTAGCATACAGAAAATGTATCTTCTACTACATGACAAGCCAAAGCTGAAGGTACAAAGAAAGCAGGGACAAGTTGCCAAAGCAGAGGCCAACCATCTGAAGCTCTCAAGGTTTATCAAAACTACAGCAAGTTGACTAACTTCTAGCAGAGCCCTTCTGCACCTGCTGCAAGAGAGGGGCAAAGAAACAAATTGGCAGGTAGTGCACCAAAATCAAAGCTCTGACATAAAACTGGGTACCTGACTTCCACACAAACAGACTTACAAGACAAAATTCATCTCACCTAACACAGGCATCTATGTGAAAGAGGCCTCCATTTGAGCTAGTCACCCCAGGCTGTCTTTATAGTCAGTGAAGAGAAACAGCATAGTTCTAGCAAAAATGTTACAGGAGGCTGAGATGAATTGCACCTTAGAAGTGCCTGTTTTCCTCTCTTGACTCCAAGAGAGTCTGGGGAGCATGGGGTCTGCGGCTCAGATGGAGATGTCTGCAGGCACAGGGCTGGAAAGCCAAGTAAGACGGATTTCACTGTGGTGAATTCCTCCAGAGTGACAGTGAAGGTTCTTGCCAGTGAAGCACACCATATCTTAGCTCAGTATTTTAGGAGTTAAATGCATTCTTTGCACTGAAAGGAAAAAACTGATCAGAGGGGGAACAGCACACATAAAACCAAACTCACCGTACTCAGAGGCAAAGGAAGACAAATTCTATCCTAGAGCTTAAAAACAGAAAGGACTTTGTGTTAACCCAGTCTGATCATCCTGGGGACAGTGGCTGGAGAAATACCAGTATATTAAACCTGGAACAGACAATGAATTGGAGGAAGGAGATGCCTTATGAAATATTCTGGTCATTCAATGCTTTGTGATTATTCACTAATGCGGTGCATTGCCAATTGTATGTTAGAAGAATAAAAGTCTTCCCACCTGCAGCTTCCCCTTTGGACATTTTTAATCGGCTAATTTCTGCTAGGGCTACCCAGGCAGGCCAGAGTTCAAGCCAAATTCCCATTAGAAATAGGAAAGACCTGTCTGATCACTGAGTTTATCCAGCTGTATAGTTTGCAGTGAAAAATGACCACTGGGGCTTTAGCAAATTGCAGGGGCAGTGGAGTGAGGGACGGAAGTGACAGCTATGAATTATCACAGGCTTGCTGGGGCTATGGAGACTTGTTATGGTATTTCTTATTGATGTGTATTTTCTGTATATGTTTATGCAAATATTGACATGATTATGGCATCTTTCTGCTAGATTTCCCTGGTATGTTTTTTTCTTCATTTGACAAACACATAGGCAGAGATTTTGGTATTTCAGGGGACAGGACCAGGACAGGTGCAACCTTTTTTTAGGATGGTTGCACTGTAACTGGGTATAAATCAGGTTTCTTTCTCCTTTTCATGCAGCATGTGAGCTCTTGGCCAGTCATCCTAATCAAGGCTGTCTGGAAGAGTCTCTCCTCCCAGAAACTCCAGCAGAATCCTTGAGCAGCTGCCTGCCTACCTCAAACAACCCAGTGGAACAGAATGAATCCCATACAGGAAGTTTTGATTAATGTGAAAGGTATTTTACTTCACAGGGCTGCCCTGTGAACTGGTGTTAAAAAGTCTGCATTGTGTAACCACCACCTGATCTGTGCTGTCCTGCAGAATCGGGATGATAGAGTCCTTCATATCCTGCAAGATCTTAAGGCCACATTTCAATGAAGATGATGAGCTGTTGCACATTGTCACCAGCATGGGCAGAGGGAACGTCTGCAATTTCAGAGCTTATATTTGTGGCCTCAGTAAATCAGCCTATGAGAAACTGTAGAAAACAACGTGGAAATTGAATATAAATGAAATTGAAGGCACCTGGAAACTGGTCAGCATAAAACTCATGGTGACCAGACTGCATTCCCCTTCGGAGCTGAAAAATGGGAAACAAGTATGGCAAAGTGACACTGGGAATATTCCCCTTCAAACTTTTTTTTCTGTGCTATACTTGATAGGCTAGGAAGTATCAATTTTGAAAACATTTTTGTCATGACAGAAGTTCCAAAATGAGGCCCTATTAAAAGTTTCAAAATGAGGCTAAATTAAAGTCTCAGAACTGCAAATGCAAGAGCACACCAGGTTCAAAGAGGAGCTGGCAAAACTGAGTACAGAACAGTCATTAGTCTCAGAACATAGATGTTCTGAGACTATAGATGGTATAGATGGGAACAGGATTTTAAAATCAAATAATAGGCTTATGTAATTTCTCCTGTCATGTTGCAATTAAAGAGGGAGGTATTCTATGCAGGGTAGGTGTTTTGTCCCTTTTAATAATCTCTGAGTACTCACGGCTGGTTCTCACTTGTCATATATTCTATATTGCAGGGCACAGCTAAAGCTGCTGAGTGTAAACCAGTGATCCTGGCTGGTTGCTTGCAGTTGATCCTGTGGGGTCCTTTGGCTCTTAGGGTACTTGTGTGGTCTGTTCACATATTGTTTCAAAGAAAAATAATACAACATCAGGGGGACAGCTGTCTCTGCCAACCTTGCTTTGCCCTTGTTCCAACTAAGCTCTGTATAAGGGTCAATGCCAGTTTAGTTGTTATCTTTCTGAATTCTTTTTTCGGTAGGATTCTGAACAAAATTAAATAATTTGGGTCCATCTATTATACTTCAAAGGGGTTTTGTTTGTTTGTTTGTTAATTTATTTGTTTACTAGTCTTGTCCTGCAGAAGAAAATATTAAAGGAACAGAAGAATGTGTAAAAGGAAGAAATAGCAATTGGACTTGAATGGGTCTGGAAGAGTGGCTGATATTTCAAGCAAAGATAGAAAAAGAAAATCATCCTTGAAGACCAAGCCCAGCTTTCAGAGAATTTATTGGACTCCCCCTCTAAAAAGAAGGACTGACTTCAATGACAGCCCTGATTTCTGTCAGCAAAGTTACATATGAAGTGCATTTGACAGAGGATATTTTGATGGGAAAACTGCCCCTCCACCCTCACCCCCCTCTATTGTGTTACAGTCCAAGAAAGTAGGGACATAAAAAAGACTCCAGGATGAATTCTCCAAGAGCAGCTTAATGTAGCTCTGGAGCAAAGGCTCAGCTATGGGAGACCCAAGAGTGTGCTAAGACTGCACCTTTAGTGACAAAAACAAGGCAAAAAAAAAAAAAAACTTGGAAGATTCTTCTAGGAGCCTTTCAGTTTTCACCAGTCAGCCTCTTCTGCACGTTCTAATTTCTGGGGGTCAAGTTTGCCTCTGGTGGAAGCAGGCTCAAGGCCATACCTATCCACACCAAATTCAGTTCCACCTCTTATTCTTGTCATTTGGAGCAACAGGAAATCATCAGCAAACCAATCACAAAAATGGCAAGTCATCAGTACTTTTGGAAAGTAGAGGTCTGGTAGCTGAAGTTTTGAGGACAAGCCTGAGCAAGACATTGTGAGCAGCAGATAACCTCCTGGCACCCATCTCTTGCTGTGTCTCTTCAATCAACGCCTCTGGCCATCATGTGTAAAATGTGACACCTGTTGCAGCAATCCTGGTACTTTATGTCCTATTGGCAGACCCTAAATTTGCAGATAAGCAAAGGAAAGTCCGAAGTCAAGTGGGATATGTTCAGCATTCAATAAATAAATCAGCTGTTGTTATTGACAGAAGTTGATGAACCCTTCCCCTCACACAGAGATATTGTGGGTCTCAGTTTCCCTGCAGGAGCTTCTAGATGGAAATTACGTGTTCCACTCCCTAGAAATTGGTTATTGACTAACAACTTCATCTGAAATGAAGATTTTCAGCCCATGCTTTTAACCCCGGTCTCTCTCATCACCCTACAAAAACAAGCTGGTAAAGTACAATGGCCATGGGCACCGAGACATTCTCTACTCTGTACGTAATACAAATGTTTCCCATTCACATCTTAAACTGGTCCAGAAGGCTAATTCTTTGAAGTACAGGACTGGTCCTAGTGAGCCTCGTCTTCTTCACTATGTCATACCTCCCCCTCAGAGTTGCATGGGTAGAATGCTGCATGGTAGAGCACATCATCTTTGGCCAGAAGAACTCCAGAACTAACAATTTCCAACTCACAAAGATCTCATTAAATCCCTGTTTGGTGCGAGAAAAAAGATTTCCCTCCCTTTGTATATTAGAAGGACCATCTCAGGTTTGGACCAGAGAACAGTGCCACAACTTTTTCAAGATCTGCCACGAAAGTATTCAGGCAAAGCACAAGATTTGAGAAGGCTGGAGGCACTGTAGAATCATAGAGTGGTTTGGGTGGGAAGTGACATTAAGGAACAGCATCCTGCCGTGGGCAGGGACACCTTCCACTAGACCAGGTTGGTCCAAGCCCTGTCCAACCTGGTCTTGAGCAATTCCAGGGATAGGGCAGCCAGAAGGTTCTCTGGGCAATCTGTGCCAGGGTCTCACCACCCTCACAGGGAAAAAAATTCTTCCCAATATCCAACCTAACCCTGTCCTCCCCATTTATTTTGCCCTCTTTGCAATGAAATAACAGGAACTGAGCACCAAAGAGCATTTCCAAGAATTTGTTTAGGTTTCTTTACCTGTGTGAAGAGGTAAAGACACCCCATGTCGTGTCCCTCCAGACCTTGAAAAAGTCCCTCTCTAGTTCTCTTGGAGCCCCTTTAGGCACTAGAAGGGGCTCTGAGGTCTCCCCAGAGCCTTCTCTTCTCCAGGATGAACATCCCCAGCTCTCAGCCTGTCTCCAGAGCAGAGGTGCTCCAGACATCTGATCAATTCATTTGCCTCCTCTGGGCTTGCTCCAACACAGGTTTAAGCACTTCTTATGTTGGCATTACGAAGATAAGAGGGACCCAAGTAATGGGTTGCCATCAAATTTCAGCTAAGAAACTCCTCGTATGTCAGCATCTACTGCCAAGGGACTATAATGTAGCTGGGTAAGATAAATAAGGTGGTCAGGTGGGTTACCTTTGAGATGGTATATCTGGTGCACTTCATTAAGTGCTATCTTGATGTCTGCTTTGGTCTGCAGAAAAACCTGATTGCATGAATATCCCTCCAGAAATTGAGGTGTGAGGTCACATGTGTCTTCTGGGTGTTTTGCTGTATGAAAAGAAACCTTGCAGTGGTGTGAGATGTCTATGAGGTGATATCTATACCTGGGAGACATGAAGAGAGGAAGAAAGCTGAAGTTCAAGTGCACTGCTAAGTAGCCGTAAAAAACTTGTCAAATGCATCTTAAATACATTAAGTCACTGATACAACACGCCAAATTTCCATTGTATTTGCTAGATGAGTTTCTAAAGTTCAGCACTACCATCCTTCTGACATAGTTAATTTTTTTCATGGTGGTTGTGTCACTGTTGCCAAAGTGGTGTAAAGGAGATCAGAAAATGCAGTAGCCAAACTGCTGGAGGATCACCAGGAGCAAGAAGCAGGAAAGGGGAGAGGAGAGGATGGAAATACATGTTTTGTGCCTGAAGTCAGGAAACTGGCTTCCATCGAAGAGAAAACAAGGACAGGAGACATGGATATGGATCTACAGGGAAAAGGAAGGAAGGGAGAGGAACATTAGAGCATCACCAAGCTAAAGCTACTGGCTGCTAGATGAAATAATACTGGCTGGGGAAATTCAGTTATGATCAGCATCTGCTTTGTATTGAGTTTCACTTTCACCAGTATCTTCACTGGAGATGGATAGAAAAGTTGTAAGAGTGTGTGTGTGGGTCAGTGCTCCAGGCTGGTGGGTGTCAGCCAGGCGGGTGAGGCCAGATGCAGGGCTCAGATTTACAAACCATTCCTGTTGCCTTGCAAAGGATGGACAGCTGGAAGGAAGGTGGGAATGTGCTGCTTTGGCAGGGGAATAGATTCAGGATGCTCTGACCTGTACATGATTGTGTTTGGAGTCAGGAACTCCTGCTAGCTCTGACAGTTCCCTGCTCAGCCATGGATGTATCAATAGAACAAAAATGTTCAAAGCTGGAAGCTTAAGATGTAGGCTCCCACGATGACATGCCTTGAACTTCAAAGGAGCTGAGTCACCAGGTTTCATTTATTTGGCCTATGCGATGAAATAGTAGGAACCAAGTACCTGAGAGCATTCCCAAGAATTTGTTTAGTTTTGGTTATCTTTTGTGTCTCAGTTTCCTCCAAGTAAAAGAGGATTCTGTTTGCCTTTTCCACAGGATCACAGTGAGGAGCTACATGTGAGATCTTAAAAAAGGGACAAGTCACATTCTTTACTTGGATTTATGGAGCAAAGGGAAATTTCTAGTTCAGGTAGTGTAGCAGGACATTCCCCTCTGCCACAGAAGAGCTTATCTGTTCTATCAGCTGGTGCGATAACTCAGGGCAATGTCCCCCTTACATGAATTTGCTAATTGGTGAGATAACTCAAGCCAGACATCTGTCTGGTAGTGAGTTATCTCTGGTGCCATAGAGGTGGCATTCCCAGCTGACAATAAACATCTTGCCCTGAGAGCAGACTGAAGGGAGATAAGCCTTGAATTTCTGACTGACAGACACTTCACCTCACAAACAGTAAAAGCTACACAAAACTTCCACAAAATAGAAATCTTCTGCACATTCCCTGAAAATGTGTCGGGATCTCTCCTCAAGGTTTGGGTTGCTGGCCTTTGAGTTACTCTCCAGGGAGGTGAGTGAAATGACTCTATGTATACCCCATCATCAATTCAGTGGTAAGTTACATTGAGTCCTAATCTATACTATTTCTCTGCTAGCTATATATAGGTACCTTTATGTTGTGCACTGTTTTTTTACGTAATCTAGTAGTAGTTCTTTTTTTATCCCTTATAGTAAGTAACTCTGCTTAAGGTGTTTTGTCTGTTAATCTCCTGTCTATTCAATAAACAACTCATTTTATAATAGACCTGATCAGCCATTTTTAAGAACTTGTGAGCCAGGGTGGTTTCGGTGTGGGTCACTGTGGTGGTTTGAGCCAAATTTCAGGGAAACGTTCAAAAAAGAATGTCTTCTCCTCAAAGGAAGACGGGTTACAGCCACCCCCCCCCCACCAGGTTCTGGAAAAGAAAAAAGATTTTTTCTCGGAGGAATGTGAAAAAGAGAACAAAACTATTTCTTTAACAAACACANCCTCTCAGAAGAAGCAGAGCCAAAAAAACAAAACTGGCCGAAAAAAGCAAGAAGAGTCCTCTCCTCTGCTCCTCTCCTTCTCTCCTCTCCAGCAAGAAGCTAATCTCTGTGTCCTTGAAGTACAGACTGTTTGAAAAGTTCGCTCAGTTTTTTTTCTCTCTGTCTTGCACTCAGTTTTAAAGGCATAGAAAGGCATAGAAATCATGTCTGGGCATAGAACGGTGATAGAGGATACACAGCATAAAGTCACCCCAAGACAGTCACCTGAATTTAAGCTGCTGCCAAAAATCTGAACCTAAGGCAGGGCTTGTCTAATGCTTTCACTTGATCCATAACAGGTAGTGATGAGTTAAAGATCGTGGCTGCAAAGAGAAGCAGCCTTGTCCTGAGCGATGCAAGTCATGGTGAGAAAGAGCTTCTTTAGGGGTGGCCCATTTGGCACAGTGGCGGTGGAGAAGGTGTTTCATTACTGCAGCACCCATTTGTGGCTTAAAACACATTATTTGACTTAGCACACTTGACTTCGCAGCTTAGACAGGTGAAAAGCCACCATGAGTACTTCGGAAAGAGGAAAGATAACCAGGTTTGCTGTTGTAAACTCAGGGTGTAGTTTAGTACAGGGGTCCAATACTGGCCACTAACTGAGCTGACAGTACGATCTGTGGCCCATTTGCACAATTTACCTGATGACAGAGCCCAAGGAATTTGCCAAACCAGAGAAGCTTCTTCAAACACATGGTGATTTTCTCCTGGTTGGGCATAAAACAGGGATATATGGGCCTCAAAATAAAGTTTTTAGGAAGGTGAGGACTAAAGCTGAGTCAAAAATGAAATGACTGTGCTATACCTCTTAAAAAGCCACATCACACTCTTGGGTCTGGACACACTAGACTTCTAGAAGTGTTTAACAATTTTTAAGGCTAACCAGTGCCTTTTGCTCTATTCAGAGACTTTTCCAACAGTTGAAGAAGCAGCATTTTGACTGTCTTTCAGCTTGAGGAGCCCTGTGTGTCATCTGCCTTTGACCACAAGGAACAAACAAGGGCATAGCAAGACAGTAGCTGTGCTGTGTCTACTAGGGCTGCTGAGCTCCATCCAGCCTGTTGGGGTTTTAGGAGGTTTTTTTGTTGTTGTTCTTTTCCTCTTAAAGAATTTTTCCCCATGCTAAGGGACAAAATTGCTGGGTGCTTAAGAGACAAAAGACCTGGCCACAGGGGGAGGGGTCCAGCTGTCCTCTTTTACCTGGGTTTTCTTCTCATGTGGGGGCAGAGATGCCACAGGATTTGAACTGAGAAAAAGGGTTGGGTACAGTGCCTAGGCCTCTTTGTTCTCCTGGTGTTTGGAGTGGAGGGAGAGGCTGCAGTCGTGGTAGGAAGATTTCGGCATTGCTGCGGGGTTCTGCCTTCCTTCTACCGTGACTGGAGCTTGCTTGCTGGACTAGCTGTTGCATGGGAACCCTATTTAACACTCTACCTCACTAAAAGAGGGACCTTTTCACCATCTGCTCGGGTACCTCAAGGGGACCCCTCCCCGGGATCCCAAGCCCACCCTTCCCTGCCTTGCTGGGAGCCAGGGCTGCAGCTGCCCTGCCCCCTGCAGTCCCTTTGCTGCTGCTGTGAACCTTTCACTAAACTGTAGCCCCAGCACGCCCTGCCTGCTGAGACATCCCGGAGTTTCCCACTGCAGCTCCGGAGTTTGATACATCTCATCCACTACCCAGGATCTGTGTTCGTCCCTGCTGTTCCAGCCTGCTGTTTCCCGGGGGTCCTGCTGAAGCACCAGGATCGGCTGTCTAGGGGATTTGTGAAGCTTTTCCTCCATCTTTTCCCGGAATCCCGGGCAGCCATTGCCACGTGCTCCCCGAGCGCGCTCCGGAGCGCCCCCTGCAGCTGCGGGGGAACCACCGCACCCACCCTGCTCCCCGGGAGCCGCCGGCGCCCCTGCCGGCCGTGATCGGAACTGCACCGAAGGGAAAGGCGACTGACAGCCGAGAAGGCGTCACTGGGTCCTGGCTCTGTTTGTTATTACTGCCATAGTTACTGGTGTTTTGTTTGCCTTGTTTTATACATACATACGTACATATATATATATACATATATATATATATGAGTAAAAAACCTGTTATTCCTATTCCTCATATCTTTGCCTGAAAGCCCCTTAATTTCAAAATTATAATAATTTGGAGGGAAGGGGGTTGCATTTTCCATTCCAAGGGAGGCTCCTGACTTCCTTAGTAGAGACCTGTCTTTTCAAACCAAGACACAGCCTGACAAAATGCTGCAGACGTTTCTCCCTTGGTAATGTCTGGCTTTTCTTACTGGGCAGTGGAGAAGAATGGCTTTTTCTCTGACTTTTGCCTCTCCATAAAGTAATTTTCAAACAGCTCAGTGGGCAAAAAGTCACAAATAGTCACTCTGGCCCCAGAATCAGCCACCAGGTTAGGGATTAATGAGAAATCCCCTTGCAGATGGATGGCTGAGGAATAACCCAGTTATCGAAAGTCTGCTCTTCAGTTCAAGGACTGAGTTGTTTGGTATTTGATTAGGTTAAAATCTTTCTCTGCTTGCTTATATATCTTGGTACCTTTATGGGATGGTATTTGATGGAAAGGTGGAAGGTGATGCCCACAAAAATGCGTTTACCATATGTGCAACAGAAGCTTTAGCTGACAGTGGTGTCCTCTGAACAGAACTGTCTTAAAACCATGCAAGAATGAAGACTGTTGAAGTGAAAGTCATCACTGCTTCTGGTCCACTCTGTCACAACAGCAAATTGTTCCCCACAGCTTTCCCTTGACATGAAGGAGCACAGTGCTCTTCCCACATTAGAAAACATGGTTGTCTAAAGTGGGAGAGAGGCTATGCCATGTCCCCTTTGGTCTCATGTGTGACATGGATTGTTGAGATGAGAGCCTGATTGCCTTCTCCCTCTCCCTTCCCTTCTTGGGGACAAGTTCCCTTCTGCCTTGTGTTCCTATATTGTGGAATTCCTTGGTAAGTCCATGTCCAGCATGTGAGACAAAAATGTCTCAGGCTGTAGGTTAGGAGGCATGATGGGACCGGATCTTCTTCTTGGCCATAGGTGGGTATACCCTCTAGGCAGCACACCAGTGTCACCATTCATTGTGTCACCATTCATCGTGTCACCTACATCTGCAGTGCTCATTACCAGAGCTGGATACCTCTGGGCTCAGCTTTTCTGTGATTTCAACCTCAATCAGACGGCACAGTGTTGAGTGTTTGGATACCTTTGGGGGAAGGGAGGATGGGGTCTTGTCTGAATGTCTGCTGTTATTTTCACCCCCCAGAGAAAGCTCTGGGTTATCATGGGGAGAAGGCCAAATCTCAGCTCACAAGAGGAAGAATTTGGCAGTCTTTTCCTTACTGCTCTTCCAGATACTTGCCATCATCACAAAGACACTGTCCTGGTCTGGCAGCTCCTGCTCAGGGAAATCCTTGTGGGTCTGGGAAAAATGGGGCTGAAGGAGGTGAAGTAGTTTAGGGTAAGATTCAAAAAGGCTTGTGTGAAAGTGCTTTGGGTCAGAAAAGCACTGCAGCCTCTTGCATATTTATGTGAACCTTCCTGCCTTGAGAGATAAGTATGAGGCTTCTGGAGTGCACCAGCTGCATGGCTTACTTAGACTGGCTTTTTGCAAGGTTTTGGATAAACAGGCAAAGGCACAAGAGCAACCTTGGCTTGTCCAAACTAGGATACTGTCCCCAACCGGGCACACTGCTCACCTTGCTGCCAGGAGATTCCAAAAACCACAGGATGGGACAGATGTGACTACATCCTTCTTGATGAGACTTGATGTGCTTAGTCCTGGCAAAAAGGGGGCACGAGCTGCTTCCAGGATAGGTGCAAACAAATCCCACTCTGCAGCCTTAAGAGATTATATAGGGGCATCTCTATGTCCAACATGGAGATGGTCAACAGATGGCTTAATGGGCGGGGGCTGAATTTGAGACCTGGGGTCAGCACGGGAAGCTCTCATTCATGCAAGACTCCTCATTTTTGAGAACTTTATTGGTAAAAATCCTATCACAAGGAGTGAGGCAGTTTTAGTTTCTTTCTTTCTTTCCTTCTTTTTTGATACTGGAGATCCATTTGGACTGCACATGGGGGCCCTAGGCTAAACTCATTCCCATACAGGGACTGTATGTATCATATCCCACTTACACCTAGCTCAAAATAGGTCACAAGCATTTGGGCCATGTTGAGGAAAACATTTAGCAGAGGACTTCTAGCAGGCTTCCAGTACCTAAAGGGGCTCCAGGAGAGCTGGAGAGGGACTTTGGTCCTGGAGGGACTGGACAAGAGGAAATGGCTTCTCACTGACAGAGGGCAGGGTTAGATGGGATGACGGAAAGAAATTCTTGACTGTGAGAGTGGTCAGGCCCTGGCACAGGCTGCCCAGAGAAGCGGTGGCTGCCCCATCCCTGGAAGTGTTCAAGGCCAGGTTGGATGGGGTTTGGAGCAACCTGGTCTCCAAGGTGTCCCTGCCCATGGCATGGGGGTAGAATGGGATGACAAACCATTCTATTATTCTGTGATTCAATGCTCTGGTCCTTTCCTGGTCAAAGGTGTGCTCAAAGAATAGGTATATGTACATTTCTGTCTTGAATTGATGCATTATATGTAATATCTTCTGGTAGACATGAGTGGGGAGCATAGTTAATGTACTTTCCTTCTTACTTCCTTTGCAACTTTTCCCCCTCTTTGCACTCTGAGGTGCTCTTTGCAATCAGATCCACCCAGGTCAAGCAAATGTCAACCAGGAAGATGACAGCAGATGAAACCATCCATCCTGTCAGTCTAGCCTAAGCCTACATGCATCTGCTACGATAAAGCCACTCCAGGCTATTGTGGAGATTTACTTATAAAATGAGAAGAACGGATGAAATCACCCTCTCACTCTTCAGGCTTCCCAAATACATAGCAAGAGGAGATGGGATTTTGGGGTGTATGTCTGTGTGTTAGGTGGCATTTTTAAAATAATTTTTCCCCTTACTGTAACAATTAAAAAGCCAGAAGAAAGATTTGAAAAGAAAAACAAGCAAACCAAACCCCAGAACAACTAAACTCACTCGTTTCAAGGTGGGTTAACAATATGAAAAGCTCATGCCAGAACACGTGTTATTAGCAATAAAAAAGTTTTTTATTTGTCTGTCTGGGGAATTTCTTTCACACTCACTTTTAGAAAGACTATCTTTATTTGTTTCCCTTCTATCACACACACAACCAGATCACTTAAATAAAACCGAGTTTTATATTCATTCCAGGGAAGGATTCTTGCCAAAATCTGTGCCTCCTTTTTCTCCCCCCACTAATTTTCTTTTATACAGACCAGTGAAAACACAAAAAAATCTGAAGCCTATGAGGTGACAGATGAACAAGATGTAGGGGCAAATTATCCAAATGGTGCTGTGAAGGAATGGCTTTCACTGGAAAAAGGAAACATATTTCTGCAAAGGTTAGATGAATTTTCCAGTTTCTGTTGGATTTTTCCAAGGCTGGAAATTTAAATTTCATTAGAAGACTAAGATCCTGCATTTTAGATGCTCCAGACAATTCTTTCCCTTGATTTGTTGCTTTGTTTGTTTAGGTTTTTATTAACAGTGAAGATTTGTGGCTCAGCTTATTTTATGTGCAGAAATCTCATTTGTGTGAATGTGATTGCCAGACACATGATGGACACTGACACCACCCACAGCAGAGTGAGGAGAATGTTGGCTGCAAATTGTACCTGGAGCTTTGCTTCCAAGGAGGACCTTGCAGTCCTGCTGGTGTTAAACTGTCTCACGTAGGTAGGTTTTTCCCAATATCCAACCTAGACCTCCTCTGCCACAACTTGAAGCCATTTCCTTTTGTTTTGTCACTTGTTATTTGAGAGAAGACACCAACCCTCACCTGGCTCCACCCTCCTGTCAGGGAGTTGTGGATAGCGAGAATGTCCCCCTGAGCCTCCTTTTCTCCAGGCTGAACCCCCCAGTTCCCTCACCTCTCATCACCAGTGTCAGCAAAGGGGTGCAATCATTCAAATCACTTCTGTCATCCTGCTGGCCACACCATTGCTGACACAAGTAAGGATACCATTGGCCTTCTTGCCCCCCTGGGCACAGCTGACCTCATGTTCAGCTGCTGTGGATCAGCATCCCCAGGTCCTTTCCCAACCTGCAACTTTCCAACCACTCTGCACCAAGCCTGGAGAGCTGTGTGGGGTTGTGATTCACCATCAGGACCTGACACTTGGCCTTGCTGAACCTCATACCATGGGCCTCAGCCCCTGGATCCAGCCTGCACAGATCCTTTTGTAGAGCCTTCTTGCCCTCCAGCAGATCAACACTCCCACCTAACTTGGTGTCATCTGTGAACTTACTGAGGGCACACTCAATCCCCTTGTCTAAATAATCAGTAAAGATATTACAGAGGACAGGCCTCAACACTGAGCCCTGGGGAACCCCACAAGTGACCAGCAGCCAACTGGATTTAGTCCCATTCCCTGCCACTCTCTGGGCCCAACCATCCAGCCAGCTTTTATCCAGAAAACAGTGTACCTCAAAGCCATGAGCAGACAGTTTCTCCAGGAGAATGCTGTGGGAGAGAGACAATGCTTTACTGGAGTCTGTGTAGACAACACCCACATCTACCAAGCAGGTGTCATTGCCATAGGTAGCCATCAGGTTGGTCAAGCAAGACCTGCCTGTCACAAACCCAATGCTGGCTGGGCCTGGTTCCCTGGTTGTTCTGCATGTGCCAGGTGATGGCACTCAAGAAGATTTGCTCCATCACCTTCCCTGGCACCAAAGTCAGGCTGACAGTCCTGCAGTTCCGTGGAGAAAGACAGGGCTTGATGTTTACGTATATATATGTATATACGTGCATATGCTGGGTGTGGAAACATGAAATTGCAGCAGTCTCACTCCTATCAGGCTACCAGGTTCAGCAGCTCTTACCCTCATCTGGTATTGCAATGCTATGGTTGAACCAAGACTTAAAAAAGGTGACTTGCAAGGGCAAAGTACCATGTTGGATGAGATGTTATCTGCTAAATATTCTTGCTTTTGTGTAAATGAAAGTTAGGGACCAATCAATGAAAAGGCACCTAAACCTGTGCATCCCACCCCAGATCTGATATGGTGCTTTATAATGTCTGTGGAACTGGCATTGAGTGACTGGAAGACATTGAGTTCAACAGGCTTCAGATCAGCCCAGGACTGCAAAACATCCTCCTGGATATGTTCCAAGAGGGGCTTCTGGCCAATGCAGCAGTAGAAGCAATACAGATAGTTTCACAGAATCACAGAATTAACTAGGTTGGAAAAGACCTTTGAGATCATCAAGTCCTTTGAGATCATCAAGCCTGATCAACTAAACCATGGCACTAAATGCCACATCCAGTCTTTTTTTAAACACCTCCAGCGATGGTGACTTCACCACCTCCCTGGGCAGACAATTCCAGTGCCCAATCACTCTTTCAGTGAAGAATTTTTTCCTGATGTCTAACCTTAACTTCCCCTGGCGCAGCTTAAGACTGTGTCCTCTTGTTCTGTCAGTGGTTGCCTGGGAGAAGAGACCGACTCCCACCTGGCTACAACCAACTTTCAGGGAGTTGTAGTGGGTGATAAGGTCCCCCCTGAGCCTCTTTTTTTCCAGGCTAAACAACCCCAGCTCCCTCAGCTGTTCTTCACAGGGCTTGTGTTCCAGGCTCTTCACCAGCCTTTTGCCCTTCTCTGGACATGTTCAAACTCTCAACATCCTTCCTAAACTGAGGGGCCCAGAACTGGACACAGTACTCAGGGTGCGGTCTCACCAGTGCTGAGTACAGGGGAAGAATGACTTCCCTGTACTTGCTGGCCAAGTCACTATTCCTGATACAGGCCAGGATGCCATTTGCTTGGCCACGTGGGCACACTGCTGGGTCATGTTCAGCCTGCCATCAATCAGCACCCCTAGGTCCCTTTCTGCCTGACCGCTGTCCAGACACTCTGTCCCCAACCTGTAGTGCTGCAGGGGGTTGATGTGACTAAACTGCTGGACCAAGCACTTGGTCTTGTTAAACCTCATCCTGTTGGATTCAGCCAACCTATCCAGTCTGTCCAGGTGTCTCTGCAGAGTCCTCCTACTCTCCATCAGACCCACACTCATTCCCATCTTGGTGTCATCTGCAAATTTACTGATGGTGCACTCAATCCCCTCATCCAGATCATCAGTGAAGATATTAAACAGGACTGGCCACAACACAGATCCCTGGGGGACACCACTGGTGACTGGCTGCCAACTGGATGTAGCACTGTTCACCACCACTCTCTGGGCCTGGCTATCCAGCCAGTTCTCAACTCAGTGATGAGTGCACCTGTCCAAACTGTGGGCTGACAGCTTTTCCAGGAGTATACTATGTGAAATGGTGTCAAAGGCTCTGCTGAAGTCCAGATAGACAACATCCACAGCCTTCCCCTCATCCACCAGGTGGGTCACCTGGTCATAAAAGGAGAGCAGGTTGGTCAGGCATGACCTGCCCCTCCTAAGCCCATGCTGGCTGGGTCTGATCCCCTGGTCATCCTGTAGGTGTTGTTTGATCACACTCAAGATGACCTGTTCCGTAATCTTGCCAGGCACTGAGGTCAGGCTGACAAGACTGTAGTTTTCCCAGATCCTCCTTGTGGCTGGCCCTTCTTGTGGATGGGCATCACACTGGCCAGCTTCCAGTCATCTGGGACCTCCCCAGTGAGCCAGGACTGATGATAAAGATGGAGAGGGGCTTCATGAGCTAATCTGCCAGCTCCATCATCGTCCTAGGATGGATCCCACCTGGTCCCATAGATTTGTGAGGATCTAAGTGGCTCAGCAGGTCTCTTAAGTGCTTCCTCCTGGATTACAGGGGGACGATTCTGCTCCCTGTACCCATCTACCAGCTCAGGAGGCCAGTTGTCCTGAGGATAACCTGTCTTAATATTTAAAGCTGAGGCAAAGAAGATGTTAAGCACCTTTGCCTTTTCCTTGTCTTTAGTTACTATATTCCCCCTGCATCCAATAAAGAATGGAGGTTGTCCTTGCCCCTCCTTTTGCCATTTATGTATTTATAAATTTTTTTTTATTATCCTTCACAGAAATGGCCAGATTAAGTTCTAACTGGGCTTTTGCCTCTCTAATTTTTTTCCTACCTGACCTAGCAATATCCTTAAGCAATTCCTGAGTTACCTGCTCCTCTTTCCAAACGTGATGATACACTCTCTTTTTTTCCCCTTAGTTCCTTCAAAAGCTCTTTGCCTGTCAAGGCCAGTCATCTTCCCTGCTGGCTCATCTTTTGGCACATAAAGACAGGCTGCTCCTGCATCTTCAAGATTTCTTTCTTAAAGTATGTCCATCCTTCCTGGACCCCTTTATTTTTAAGGGCTGCTTCCCAAGGTATTCTCTGAGTCAGTCTCTCAAATAGGCTAAAGTCTGCCCTCCAGAAGTCCAAAGTAGAAGTTTTGTTGATGCCCCTCCTTGCTTCACTGAATATTGAGAACTCTATTATTTCACGGTCACAGGAGTGCCAGCTCCTGTCATAGCACATGGGGCTGACATATCCACAGCAGAAAGTCAGTTCATGTTGCAGCAAACTCAACGTAAGTGGACAGGACATGCTGAAACTTAAATTATCAGTTGCTAAGTACTTGGACTGAAGGAATGACCAGAGTGCCAAAATTGATAGTTTGTGGCCTATTTCTAGTCTCCTTTTGAGACTGTAGTCACAAAAGAAAATTACACTTAGATGAGAGGAAGTATAAAAGGAGACTGGAAGTTGAATGACTTAAATCAAAACTCAGGAGAGAGCAAGAGAGGGATTGCTGACTGCTAGCAAGGGTTTGGAGGAGGAGAAGCATTTGTGCATGATGCCATTTGGGTAACAGCCAAGACCTGGCCCAAAGCTGTAAGTAACACTAAAAGGAAAGATCTGAAGGCAGACCATCTCAGACAAAGAAGAATCACAACACTGCTGTATTTGCAAGGCATGGGAGGAAAGAAATATTGGAACAGGCAATACTAAATATTCTTGACCTCTGCTCACCTGACTCAGAGGGAATGTAAAACGCCCAGAGGAATTGTGATTGTGATCTTAGAATGCACAGAGACTTTTATTGCAGGAAACTGGAAAAAGTTGGAAGAGCTTTCAGTTTGAATTCATCTTTGTCAAGCCCCAGTAGGATTAAAGGGCAGTACAGGCCAGTGTGGGGCCTGAAAGGAAGGTGAAGATTAGCATAGGAAGAATAATTTGAGGTCTCTGAAAAGAAGCAGAAGCAAGTTCAAAGGATAATTCAATAAACAAATAAAGAGATTCACTAGGGAAAGCATAGAAACACATGAAGAAGAAAATAATACTGTGCTACACAGACCACTAAGGAAAATGCATTGTTTAAGAATATTTTAAGATGAGTGAAGGCAGGTGAATAGTACCTCTCAGGGTGGAGGGAACCTGAGTTGGCTTCGGGGATCTCCTTGCAAATCTCTGAGATTGCAAAGGAAAGACTGAGGAATGATACTCCTAGAGAGTCACATGCTGGTGATACCCCAGAAAGTTTGTTTTTCAAGATCTTAAATTTGGAAAGCCCCATGTTTCCCCCTTGCTCCTGTACAGGCAGTTAGATGTTGATTAAGTTAATTAAGAATCTGTGGTGCTCCAATGCTTCTCTTCACAAAGCCCTTCCTGGTCAAGAGGACACCCATTTATGCCTATGCAATTCCTCAAACATGACCTAGTCTCAAAGCTTGTTTGTCAGGAAAGGACTGACTAGGTCATAGTGAGGCACTTCTGGGGCTTGTGGTCCCAGACACATTTGGTTCAGGACAGATTTTGGTTGTCTGAAGAATTCCTGTGGTTTCAACAGAAGTAGAATGAGCCCTTGAGGTACTTTCTTTCAAATCTGTTTTTTGTCAAGAAAATTAGAAAATGAGGAGAAAGAGGAGTGAAGAACAGAAAGAGAGGAGAAATTATTTCCTCTTTAAAAATATTCAGGGATTCACTTTTGAAATAACTGTTATGGGATGTGACTCAAAGGGGAAAAGAAAGGGTGCTTATCTCTGGTTCAGATTTGTTCCTTTCTATCTGAGAAATGGGAAAGGTGCTGGAGAGCAAGAATGGAGAGATGACTTGTTTAAGCTTTGCAGATTTTTCTTTCTTGAACATCAAATTTTTAGGATCATCACTAGAATTAGTGTTAGGTAGCTGAGCAGATCGATGATTTAAATCTCTCACTACAATGCAATTTTTTCATCAATTGTTTGGGTTTCTGTTTTTGTTTCTTTCAGGCCTACAGGGAATTTCTCCAAGCCTCAGGAGTGGGACTTCTCCAAACAGATTTCAGTCACATAGCAGGCAACAGATAAAAATAATCCCAATGTAGATGCATTGTCCAAAAAGGACCTGGATAATTCAGGTGGTGCTGATACCTCACTTCTAGAGATGGTTGAAGTTAGTGGAGAATTTATGCTTGTGGTGCTGAAAAAGTAAGAGAAAAGGGAAATATCTTACAAGAAGAAACAAACATTCATTCTGTTTAGCCATCAAGTGACAAATTGACTTGATTACTATATAAAGTATCTTGTAGAAGAGAATACAAATTAACCAGGGGCTCTCATGCAATGGAGAAAAAGCAAACGTAATGTAAGCAGATGTCTCATAAAGAAGGCATGACAAATTCAGGTTATAAAAGCATGGAAGTGTGGAAGTGTGTACAGTTAGTGCTGGGAACAGAAAAGGAAGTGGAAGATACCTCTTGTGTCTTTGAAAACAGGCAGGTTTCTTTACTCAGGAAGACTTGCAGTCAAACACAGATTACTCATCTTAATATACAGGTAACAATAAACAGCCTGCGATATACAGGTCAGATGAGCTAATAATCCCTCCTGGAGTTACACCATTATCTAAAACTCTTTATTAATCTGAAACTGGTCTGTCTGCAGCCTTTTTGGCATGATTCTGGTTTCAGATCTTAGTCCAAAGTGTGTGGATTTCATTACAATTGCTGAAAGGGTGTCCAGAATGAGAAATAGAGGCTTCAAACTGCATCACACAACAGAAAGATTTTTTTCCCCCAAATCTACAAAGCACAGCACTCAATCTGGGAAATTATTTTAGCTGTTTACAGCAAATCTTTTATGTGTGAATGTAATGATGTTCTACAGTGTTTCTGAAGCACACGATAAACAAGTGGAGAGATGTCCTGAAATTCCATCCTGCATTTAAAGAGAAAACATGCCTTGGTTTCTGGGGAAAGGAGCCTTAAATCGGAAGCAAGGAGTGATTTACAAGATTTTCTGTCAATAAAAGTATCTTCTGGAGTGTCATCAATGAAATTTATTGTGGGAATCACTCATCACTGAAACAGAAATGGATGTTCAAGCAGTCAAAATGCCAGAGGTGCAAAATCACAGTCTGTACTTGGTTGATGTTCTGTAGAAACCAGAAGACAAAGGAAAAGCAAGATGTGTCGTGTCCCAGAAACACCTCCTGAATCTTGCCTTGATTTCCTTACTTCTTAGGGTGGGATCATGATTTTTTTGGATAGCTGTGCTGTATAGTACTGGCAGGTGATGACACAAGCACCTTGAAATACAGGAGGAAGGAGAAGTGGAAGGAAAATATATGCTGTCCTTGGATACAAAACACAGTCTTTTGATTCAAATCTCAGAATGCTGTAGGATGGTCCTTAATGTACAGGAATTATATAGCAGTTATTTCTTGATGTTAAGAGAATATATTATCTGTAAAGATCGTGTGGACTAGGAATGGAGAGAAGAGAGGCATCTTTGCAAATGTTTAGAAACGTGGAGATCCTCAGTGCTTTGGAGCTCAGCGCACTGCTTCCTGTCACTTCAGAGACAGATGAAAAACCAATGCTTGGCTGTATGTTATGTTTTGCTTCGCAAAAACAGAGACAAAGGGCTGCAAACTGAATTTTCCCTGCTTTGGTTGAAGAAGTGGTAAGAAAGGGGGGACCTGATTCTAAGATGGGTTATTCAAAACCTTAGGAAAACAAGGTTGCCAGAAAGTCTTCTGATGTACCACATGCAGAGTCACCTTGAGGTTTTGGAAATCTGAGACTTGCAGGGTAAAATTCAGTCCCCACCTCCATCTATTGTCATGATGTTGCTTTAATACCCTAATGGACACTTGTAGGACACCACATGTGGATGAATTGAGGAAGACTGAGAAACCTCTGTCATTTTCCTCAAAATCCAGCCAGCTGACCCCATCCTTTGAAGTGAAGGGAACCACTTTCACTCTGTCAGGCTAGCAACAAGAAAACAAGGTAGCAAAAGAGAATAGCTCCATCTACCCTTTGGCAGAATCAGTCGTTCCAAAGTAGTTCTGAAGTAGTTCCACTTCCAAAGCTACTTTGATATGGCCTTTTCCACTCAGAGTTTTCCATTCAGGGAGGCTTCAACCTCAACCATTTCAAATAGAGCATTACAGATCTATTTGAAAGGGCTTTGTAGATATTTTTTGAGTTAAAGCTTCACAAAACATCCAGGGCATCTGAGGCAGTCATTATTGGTCATTAAAACTCTTGAGCAATCCTAACCCTAAGAGAAAGCAGGAGGAACACACTGTTCAGCACTTTGAAAAGCCCACTTTTAAAGTAATTTTCCTGTGTTGGAGCTATAAATACACACACACACATCTCTCTCCTGAGGCTCTGCAAGGTAGTCTTTCCCCTGCTTGAAAACGGCTGTAGGTGTTGAACAGTTTTGGCCGAGCCTGGGTTCATTTAACTGGGTCAGTAGATAGCTGGCTCTCAATCAGAAAACACAAAGTGGATGTAAATGGTAATTTCTGTAGCCAAGGCACTTTTCAGATGGGATGAAGAAAAAGGAGTGAATAGCAGAGTGAGGTATAATGTTGGCTGAAATGGAGTATAAGGTCACATAACTCACATTTAAACCTAAAACTCACCTTCCTTTGCCAGTGATTCCTCATGATCTTTTTGAGCCACTCCTTTCATGCTGGAAGCTTTTAAAGGGGTTTCTTAACACACAGAACTTTCTGTTTCTCTTTTTTTTCCTAAAAAAACAGCCATTGTTCCAATGAAACCTCTTAACTAATTAGTGTTCAGCTCTGTGAGTGAAAGTCGACCAGGGGCTGTGGATCAGGCCCACCACTTTGCGGTGGTCACAGTGGTTTCGGTTTTGTGCCATCTGCTTTCTTTGCTTAAGATCTTGCCTTTTGACATATTGCTTCAATACAGTACATTTTATGACACCTTTGCTGGAGGGCCAAAGACCACATTCCTTCCATCTATCCTGCATGCAATTTTCATTTTCTTGTCTTCAATGCATTATAGAAACCAATCTTTCTTTCTTCTCTTTCATTTCTTTCCTTCTTCTCTCTTTCTNCAATCCTTTTCAGCTGAGAAAGGTTTGAGGTAATGACCTGAAACTTCCTGGAAAAGATCCCAGAAAGCCCCAAATGGAAACCACATGCAACATATTAGGGACCCTCATGGCATAAAGAAACATTAGTTCAAGTAACGAGAATGTACATTGATCAGCTACTTATGTACCAGCTGGTAAGTGGCGTGTATGATTAGCCATGAACATGAACCAGGTGGGGCAATTAGTTGATCTGCTAAGTTATAGCAAGAAAGGTGAAAAAATACATTCTCTTTTAGGAAACAGTTTCCTTAATCATCATCCTTGAAGCTGTGTTGGGGATCTGACTCTCTGCAGTAGCAAAAACCTGGAAGAGATCCACAGAATCTGCATGATGCCAAATGCTGTTGGGTTATGAACACATGAAGCCCCACTGATACTTGCTTGATGCTGTAGTATCAAGGCAAAAAAGCCAGAGAACTTTTTATTGTTACCACAGGGAGAAAAGAGCTCTCTTTTTCTCTATGCCCAGTTAAAATAATGACTGTTTTCATCAGTAACAAGAAAGTGCATCATCTCCCCTCCACCCCTCAACAATCCTATAGTTCTACAGACACAAGCAAGGAACAGGGAATCATGATAAAACAGTCATTTTGCCCCACCTCCAGGAAGATACTTCAGCTTTTGTTTTCCACGGAGGTTGAACGCACTTAGGAAGTGAAGGTGAGTTAATATTGAGTGGCTCTGGGCCTTTGGTGTTGCAGAGCCATCTCATCATCTCTTTCACCATGCAGTATCATGAGAACATGACTTGTGCTTTTTTGGATTATTGTTTTATTAAAACCAGATGATGCAATTCAGCCCAGAGCTCAATGCTATCCATTCTTCTTACAAACCAAGGACAATATCCTGCCACAGAAATGTGCTAAGTTTCAAAAGTACCGAGCATTTTAACAGGCTGCCCAGGGTAGTGGGGGAGTCCCCCATCCCTAGAGGGATTTAACAGACATGTGGATGTGGCAGCTGGGGACATGGGTTAATGGTGGGCTTGGAAGTGCTGGGGAAACAGTTTGGCTTGATGATCTTAGAGGGCTTTTCCAACCTAAATGGTTCTAAGAGATCTGAAGGAGTAACAGCAGCTTGGGTGTTCCAATACAGTTTTACCCATCACACCAATGCAGGGACATAAGTTACTGCAACTGATCTGCCATATGGCAAAAAACACTGTTCCAGAGCCCAAACCAAGGCAGAAGAAGGAGCTACCAGCAGAACAGTCTGTCCAGGAGCATGGCAATAGCATGCTTATGGTGGGGGAAGGAACCCCCATATTTAGTTTCTCTTCGCCTTTTTGCTTTCCAATGAAACCATACTGGATATTTTAAGAGCAGAACAATGAGTCCTGAAAAATGAAGTCCAGACAGCTGCCAACTCTTGTGACTTCATTGTGCAAGTCATAATGTCTACGTTTTTTCTTAAAGCCCCAGTTCCAGGAGCTGAGTATGTGCGCTTTCATTTCTCCCCTCCTTGGGGGAAAAATAAATTTATTTTTGCTCTCATGGATGTAGAAAAAGCTAGACTGTATGTCATGAGTGTGCCTAAATGTACCAAAACCAAGGAGTCGATGAAAAAGAATCAAGAGTAATTCTCTGGATTCTCATGAGGAAATCCTTGTGATTTCTAAGCCAGCCTCAGAATTTATGAGCCTGTTACTTCAGATTCATCATTTTGGTATGATTGGCAGAGATGAAATGGAATATAAGAAACAGCTGAGAGGAAGGAAAGGGAAACGTGAGGTGTTTGACCTGGTTCTCTATGCTGGGGTGCACTGGACAATTATTTACAGTAATTCTTCTGTGCCTCAGTATATTCTCCAAAATCACCTTGTCTGTCACTTTTGCAAAAGTATAAATGCCAGGCTAGAACTGGAAAGAGTTTGATAACATTTTCAGGAAATTTTGGAACATTATTCCACTTCTATTTTATTCACTCTGTGATTTCCATCTCTTTTTTGTTTCTTTTTTTGCCTCCTGTGCAGTAAAGATTTTGCAATAAGCCTTTGCCCCAGGCATGGCCTTTTTGCACATTAACAAGCACAAAAGGAGTACAGAATAAAAGGCGACCTCATTTTTTGTTTTCACAGGCTTCCTAAGAGAAAAGGTTTGCCATCTGGGTGGAAATCTGACAAAACAACACAGGAGGGGTTGGACCCATCAGCCAAGCCGAACAGCTGCAGGAAAGCTACATGAAAACCAAATCATTCCACTGGAGTAATTTATTGTAGCTGGTTTGCAGGGATAATAACAAAAGAAATTCAGCTTTTTTATCTCCTCTTGCAGCATGAGCTCCCATGCCAGACATTTGCAAAGGACTTTTCTCAAGCTGTAGTGAGAGTTTCACCTGGAGTGTTGTGCAGGAGTCAGCTAGGAGGGAAAACGGCACAAAGTACCACTGTGGCTCTGTAATGTGGCATCTCAGGGCTTCATAGTCCATTCCTTCAGCACATCCTGCTTGTGAAACTTCTGTTTATCATCCTGTGTTAGTCCCAGATTGGTAGTGCCCAACTAGAGGCATTTTTGGCTGCTCCTTGCCTTGTGGTAGATGGGTCACTGGCTTGCTATACTGCCATCTGGGGCTGGGACAGGCGACATCTCAGACCATCTCACCTTCTCTCTACCATAGAATGTAGCCCATAGGGCTAGGAAGACTTTAATCACTTGGGTCCTCCTGAATCTGAATGCCTTTAGGTTGCCACCTAGGTCCCAGACCTCCTCCCCCTGAACATACCCAGCCAGACGATGACCTCCTTGTCTTTGGTTCTCGAGGACACAGTAGTGCCTGCCTTCTCTCTTGGCTAGATGCGTGCTCAGATGATTGTGCTGACTTTGCTATTCATCAGTTAATTTATAACTCTAGGACTAAATCCTGGCAATTAACAGTGAAAGTTCTTCGACTGAACTGACTGAAGAAATAAATAGCAGAATAATATAGCGAAATAAGGGCTGCTAAGAAACCATTTCAAATTTGACAGAGTAGTTCTCAGGCACTGTTGAGGCCACACCTTGAATCTCGTCTTCACTTTTGGGTCCCTCACAACAAGAAAGACACTGAGGTGCTGGAGAGTGTCCAGAGAAGGGAGTGGAGATGGGGAAGGGTCTGAAGCACAAATCTGATGAGGAGCAGCTGGGGGATCTCAGCCTGGAGAAAAGGAGGCTCAGGGGGAACCTTCTCACTGTCTACAACTCCCTGACAGGAGGGTGCAGCCAGGTGGGTGCTGGTCTGTTCTCCCAGGTAACAAGTGCTTTGAAAAGAGGAAATGGCCTCAAGCTGTGACAGAAACATTTGAATTGAATATTAGGACTATTTCTTCACCGAAAGGGCTACCCAGCCCTGGCACAGTCTACCCACAGTGGTAGATCCCTGGGAGGATTTAAAAGCCGTGTAGCCGTGGCACTTGGGGATATGGGTTCATGGTGGCCTTGGCAGTGCTAGGGGAATGGTTGGACCCAAAAATCTTAAACGGCTTTTCCAACCTAAAATATTCTATGTTTTCATGATAAAAGGTCACTTAACTTTCAAAACTAAACAAAATCAGTCTGGTATTATTCACAGTCCAAGATGTGCTGGTAGAAAGGGACCTCTGGAGGTCTCTTATCCATACAAAATAAAAGCAGCATAATCTATTGCCTGTTGTATTTGCCACTACAGAAAACTGTTAGGCTTTACCCATCCATCTAGCTATTCCTTAAGAACCTGGAGGCTGCTTTTCAATCTTCCCTTTAAAGAAGCACAACTCCCTCAGGCTCATCTTGTAGGTCTTGCAAGTGCCTGACTACCTTGGTAGCTTCACAGAGCTTAGTAGTTTTTAATCTCATCTGGAAGGATGGTGGGCCAAGAAAGGGGCAATGCAAGGAAACTAGGAAGAGCCTTCCCTCACAGGAGTGCTAGTCCAGCTTTGGGGCCTTGAGGAATTTACACATCTCTGAAAAGATTCTGGTAAGTGCAAGAGCAGATTTACTGGATAGACTGGGAAAATCCATCATCTTTTCCCTCTTAGCACTGCACACACAATGCTACGAGATGAGCAGCCAGACTGCTGTCCTTTTTTATATTACAGATCCCCAAAGCCCTGAAGCACTTGAGTCCAAACTTGGAGGTCTCTCAGGCTGTTCTTTGGCAATGGAGCATAACACACAGCATGCAGTTTGTTCTGCCTTTCCATTACAAACCTCTTTTACGTTGCAAGTGACTTAGCCACACTTCAGCAGTTCGACTTGACATTTCCTATGCCTTGGGATGATTTTGTGGTGTGAAATTTTCACAAAATCTTGGCTTGTGAGCCTTAAGTGGTTTTGCCAATGTCTTTTTTTTACTTTTTTTTTTTTTTTTTAATTGTCAGGGTCAGATTCTCACCTGGTGTCTGCAGTTCACAACTGCTATGTACCCAGCCAGCTGCTGCTGCTGCTATATAGGCAAATTGCAATCTCTGCAGAACGCATTATGTTTTCATGAAACTGCTAATTCTTATTTAGGCATAAGCCCCTTTTTTCTTTTCTGAGTCAAGGTTTGCCTGGGCCATGGCTGCAGGGAGCTCAGGTCCATGTAGTGTGATGCAAAGCCTGAAAGCCAAGAAGTATGATATATCAGTGTCTGACTCAGGTCTGACACAAACAGTGCCAAGATATTGCTGACACTTGGAGGTTTCTGCCTGATGCTCCACAGATGTTTCAGTGGTGGTGAGGTGTTTCATCAGAATGACTTCTGCAAAAGCGCCCCTTTATTTTTAGTGCTTTGGTTTGCAATTTTCACTTAAACTGTCTTGCTTTTCCCCCACAAATTTGGTAACATCTTTACCTAGAGCTAGTTTCTCAGTCTAGATACCATGTATTCCCTAGTTAGTTGCAAGGAAAGATCTGACAACAGATCCTGACAGCACCATGCTGTGTGGTGTGCCTGGCACACTGGAAGGAAGCGATGCCATCCAGAGGGGCTTTGACAGGCTGGAGAGGTGGGCCTGTGCAACCCTCATGATGCTCAAAAAGACCAAGTGCAAGGTCCTGCACATAGGCTGGGGCAACCCCAAGCACAAGCGTAGGCTGGGCAGAGAATGAATCAACAATAGCCCTGTGGAGAAAGACTTGGGGGTGTTTGTGTATGAAAAGCTTGATATGACTCAGCAAAGCACACTCACAGCCCAGAAAGCCAACCACATCCTCAGATACATCAAAAGAGGTGTGAGCAGTGGGTCAAGGGAGGTGTGTACACCCCTCAACTCTGCTCTTTGGACACCCCACCTGGAACATTGTGTGCTGCTTGGGGCCCCCAACATAAGAAAGATGGGAACCAGTTTGAACAAGTCCAGAGAAGAATCACTAAATGATTACAGAACTGGAGCATCTCTCCTATGAAGACAGGCTGAGAGAATTGGAACTTTTTACTCTGGAGAATAGAAGGTTCCAGGGAGACTTTAGAGCCCCTACCAGTGCCTAAAGGAGGTCTACAAGAAGGCTGGAGAGGGAGTTTTCACAAGGTCATGTAATGATAAGACTAGGGGGAATAGCATGAAGATCAAGGAGGATAAGTTTAAATTGGATATTGAGAAGAAATTCTTCCTATGAGGGTGGTGAGGCCCTGGCACAGGTTGCCCAGAGAAGCTGTGGCTGCCCCACCCCTGGAAGTGTTCAAGAGCAGTCTGGATGGAGTTTTGAGCAACCTGGTCTAGTGGAAGTTGTACCTGCCCATGGCATGGGTTTAGAACAAGATGTTTTTTAAGGTCCCTTTCAACCCAAACCATTCTATGATTTTATGATTCTATAAGCTGGCTCATTAGCCAAACCCCAGACTTCCACACAGCTCCCCTGATGCTAGGATTAGGACATGGGTGACAGAAATGTCTAAATTAAGGTGTCAGCTAACTTTCCAGTTTGCCTTTCCCAAGCAGCCTTTTCTTTACTTTTGTTCCCCTCCATCACCCCAGATGAGATATTTCCTCTCTGGTTTGTGCAGCCAAAAACCCATTTATCTTCTTTTCAAATAGCTGTGTGTCATCTGTTAAAAATAATCTTGTCAAGGCCTGTGGAGGACTTGAAAAATGTGCTAATATTAAGCAGACTTTCATACTAAAATCCCTGTATCCCATGAAAGGTCATCAGTTCAGTTCATATGCTACAGGAAGATGAATAACAGCATTAATGACTGGATCTGGTAAAGAATTACCTGCAGTCAAGTAAGTTTCTAATGCAGTCATGGGGTCAGGCCTGTAATGTGTTAATTACTCACATGAGGTAGTCATCCAGCTAAATCCTCCTCATGAATGGTTATATCAGTGTGTGATGTGTCATAGGTCTGTGAACCTGAAAAGTAATCATGTTTCTGCTGCCTGTGGTGGCTTCTTGTCTTTCACAACTCACCCTAGGGCTGGGCAAGTTGGGCTGGGAAAATCTGTCTATTGGGAGTATTTTTGGAATAAATTAGTGATGAGGTAGAGATTGAGAGATCTCAACTGATGTCCCTCATGGAGGGGCTGAGCTCTCCTCATTGTTCATGAAGGTGGTTCATTACTGTCTCCTAAGTGGTCTGGTTGCATCTTGGTGTATGGCTTAGGAAATATTCCCAGTTTGGACATATTCCCAGTTTGCGCATGTAGGTCTCTCTTGGTGCCTTTGTGTCCCATCGGCTCTTCACATCTCTCTTACCTGCTTGTGGGGACTCTGGACCTGCCTCTTGCATTGTGTCAGTGCCTCAGAGTCCCAGCTGCAGGCAACAGTCCCTATGGGTCCTGCTCATGGAGGAACTGCTCTGGAAGAGTCCAGGTAACAGGGAACCTCTCCTCATCCCATCTGCATTACAAAGCAGACACAAGGCTCATCTTCCTCAGCTTCCCCTCCTTTCTCTTTTATGTCAGAGGAATCTACCATTCATCCCCCTGTGCAGTGACCCAAGGAGAGATGAACCAGCTTCCCCTGTTTTCAGGCTGCCCAGTGCTTTTTTGGATCAATGACCATACAAACACATCCCTGTCCCTCTGAAGATGGCTTGGGCACCTGGCCCTTATGCTGGCAGCACCACACAAGCCATCATTGTGACTGCCTGTTACTGAAGCTCAGAGCTGTCAAGATAAGAACCATTCAAAGGACTGTCTGCTTCAAGTACCAGACTCACTTGAAACATCTTCCCAAGATTTTGGAGGACTTTAGAGTGAAAGAGGTAGGTGCATTCATTGGCTTTACTTAGAAAATGAGGCTGTGCCATGGCTGGAGCATTTTCTGTTTTTGATGCTGGCTTAGATGTTGTTATGCTGCTTCAATGTGCAATTTTACAGGTGACTCAATATTAAAACTTTTTCTGATTGCAAATCACATCAGTGTATCAGGCAGATGTTTGTCCTTTGGGAGAGCTGGCATCTGCATCCTCACATGAAGCCAAATCAAGTAATTCAGATAATGCTTGAAAAGTCTTCAAGAGCTCCCTCAGCTTTCTCTTTGGTCTTCGCATTGCCTCGAAGTGAGGCTGAGATTTTTGTTTGAGGGCTTGGCTGTGCTTTTGTGTCTGTTGAATGTAGAAGAGCTCTTCTAGGGGATGACCACAGGGAGACGGCCACAGGACACCACCAGCCAAAATTAATTAAATGCCCAAAACCTCAAGTGTCGGCGTGGAAAAATGAAGGGATCCTCCATTATCTCACACTAACTTTGGGCAGCTCCATTTCTATGCAACTGCTTTTCCAGCCCCTTTTTCAAATGTCCCTAGTTTGAAAGGGGCTTTCAAAAGCAGGATATATCCTCTACCTGTACAAAACACGGAGCAGACCTATCAAACAGCTAATTGCTAAAGGGAAGGGAGGTAACTTTTCAGTGAGCAGAAGAGGGCCTGTTTGTAAATATGAAGAATGGGCACACTGATTTCCACTTGTAATCTTGCAGCGTGCCATTAGTTTGTTCATCTGTCTGCCTATTGTCCTCTCAGTGTCTGGTCTTGAAAACAGGTGCCATAGGTGCTGTGGTGGGTGTGTGCTTGCGTGACAAGCCTCTGCTACCCACAGCAAAGAACCTGAGTTGTTTCATTCCGGAAGTTTGCTCAGTACTGCCATTCCCAGGTGTCAGAGACTGAAAATAGTTCATGCCTCAAACATTGATACAAAGTTTTGCTCATTATAAAGAAGCTACAACCAAGGAAGCCTTCCTGAAGACTGGGACTTTGGACTGAAAGTCAAACTGCTGATTAGGTAAAGGGAAACCTATTGTTCAGTCACCTCAGGCTGAGGGAAAGGTATGCATCCACAAAAGGCCAAAGTTACCAGCTGCACTGAGAATCATCCCCGGCTGAGTTTCGGGTGGGGGGGGGAGAGCACAGCTCACAGAAGCCAGGTTTACACAGACTCCTCCCCAACTGAGGGGGGAGGAGGAGGTTTCTGGTACATGGTGTAACCTCTGGTCAGAGGCAATTAACACCCATCCTCCATTACACAAACTGGCCCAGCTGTGGAACCCCCAACCCCACAGGCCACATCCACGGGACTTTCACATGAGAGGCAGCTCAGGGGGAGTCATAATCCATCAAAGACCCCCCCAAAGTGCCCCCAGAGGCTTTGCACCACAGGACTGCATGTGATGCAACAGATCCGGAGTCTGCTGTAAGAGACTGCCCCTCCCCCAGGGGACATGCCTGGACATTGCCATCTGGCTCGAGGGTATATTAACCCATGAGATTCTGTGCTTTTCAGGGGGACCTTCACCACCAAGAAGACCAGCTGGAGAGGATCAGTGGAACATTGTTGGGATCCACGGAGTGGTGATATTTTCCTTATTCTTTCTCAGTCACTCTCTTTCTGTCCCCTTACCTATTTTCTATTTCTTCCTTTCTCTCTCTCTCTCTCTCATATTTAATATCAAATAAAACCCATATTATTGTCTCTGGCATATAGTCTCGTTTGCACCTTGATTCGAGCAGAGGAATTTCTAAAGAACCTTAATAATCAGATCACAACACCAGGACTGAAGTTTTCAATTGCTCATATTGTAGGAATTGAATTGCACTTAGCTGTCTGCTGCACGTCCTGGCTGCATTGGCCATTTCAGAGCCAGTCTCAAACTCTTCTACAATCTTCTAAAGCAAAATCTGGTCTGGCCAATACATCCTTTCCATGCAGCAGTTTCTGGGCTGCAGCCAGATCCTTGTGTAACATTCACCCCTTGGCTTTGGGAAGAAGAGCTGCCTGTGGATCTCTGTAGTTCTTGTGGACAGTGTCTCCTAGAGGAGATGCTCATATCCATCCTGGTCCCTCAGAGCAATCAAACAGTGCAGTGGGCTTTGGTGTATGTCATGTTGGCAGCCTGATTACAGGTCCTTGCTCTGGAGTTCATTAAACTGCAAGAATGAGAAGGAAAAACCGCTTTGAGAAAGCAAGGTGTACAAAGGTGTGTCTCTTCCTCATCCTCAAATTCCTGCTTAATAAAACTCCAAAACAATACAGAGTTTTGTGGTTTCTACCAAAAGATCCACAACCATAGATACCACAAGAAAGGGTTTTAGTCCTTTTCTGATTAATTTCTTTCCCCCAGCTACATCTACATATTCCAAAATCAGATGCTTACTAAGGATCACAGCACTCATCTATCTAATAAATATTTTTAGAAAGGCATGTAGTCTTGATTTGGCACTCAACACATCTATAGATAAGCCACCCAAAGAGTTCTTTATGCTTCTTGTTAAAAGATAAACATGTCTTATCACCCTTCTAGACTTATCTGGTCTCTGCTTCCAGTTACGGCATCCTGTGGCACTTCTGATGGTTTTGAAACCTCCACTGAAACCTGATGAGGACACAAAGGTGCTTGCTGGTTCTGGTAATTCATTGAGCGCAGAAAAAACATAGAAGTGATTTAGGGTTCTTCTTTACACTGAAAGCTTATCCAGCATTAGTGGAAGCCAGAATTGCACCTAAGATGTGCAACCCAGCCCATGGTTGGACAAGAGAACTCTGAAGTCCTGCAGTGGGCCAGGCTGGGTGAAAGCTTATTTGAAAACAGTTCTTTTCCAGGATGGTCACAGGGAGACCTGTGGTCCTAGCAGGTTGCAGCTCTGCAGCAGGAAATGCCAAAACATCAATCCCTTTATTCTAGATAAACAACTCGGTGCTTCATGTGGGCATGAGCCCTGCAATACTCTTGTTTTACAGAGATTGCATTACTTGACACTGTTTTGGGTTCTTGAAATCCAGGTTGATTGTTGGGGCCTGGCAAGACCTCTTAGACTGTCTACTCTCTACTGCACACAGCTGTGGTGGATGGACTGTGTCAAGGGGGAGCACTGGGTGATTTCCTCCACCTCTGTCTTCCATGCGCTGCAAGATGGGGCACTCAAGTCCTGCCTGCCCTAAGGCACAATCCCAAGCATGGCTGATAGGTACAGAGAGGGACTTTCCTAGCTCTCCAGCACTGGAAGTTTGGTCATGGGGACAAGAAATATCTTGCCATTGTCCTACCTGCATTAGGGTTTCAGCTCTGGCCACTGAGCTGCAAAGCAGGTGCCAAATTGGTTTCTGCAGAGGTGATGCCTTCTTAGCCCATGACATCCTGATCTAGATCTCAGCTCATGTATGTGGGGGCCAGTGGCCCATAATACAAGGGACAGAAATTCTCTCCAGGTTAGAGTGAACTAAGAAGACCTTTCTTAGGATGCTGTTTCATTATGCAAAATGTATCCCAGTTCTGCTTCCCCAGTTGGCCTCCCCGCCCCTTTATACCTTACCTGTTCCTTCCCTAGAAAATTCTCCCTTCCTCACTCTCCCATTGGACCTTGCTCCCTGCCACTCACTCAGATTTTCCCATTGGCTCCTGTACCCTAGTCCTGCCTATGTACCGCCCCTGTCCCTGATGCTTTCCCCTCCCCCATATATAGGCTGGACCTTTCCATACCCCAAGGTCTTTGGTCCCTGCTGCCCTTAACACGTGGGGCTCAAATAAACCTGTGCCGTGGAATTCCACACAAAGACCCTTCCTGCCTCTTTGCCGTCGGCTTGTCGGGAAGCTGTCCGGAGTGTTCGTGTGTGTCTGTGTGAATGCAGTGGCTGCCAAGCGACTTTCTGTTGGAGTCGGTTCAGGAGGTCGTAGCACTCCACCGGAACACCCCCCAGTTACCAACACGTACATTGATCACGTCCCTGTGGTTAAGTCTCCTGGAAGTCTCCTTTTTGCTGAGAAGTACTTGGGACACATGCAACCTTTTATAAACACTCTGGACACATGCAGCCACTTATAAACATGCTGATAAGTGAGGGGAAAAACAAAGCCAAAACAAAATTGCAACTTAAAGAGTAATGGGAAAAACTATGCTCAGAGTTTTATGGGGTTTAGTTATTTTTAGAGGAGGGGCCAAATGTACCCATGTCTTGTCAGTCAGAAAAAGTAAAAAAAAACAGAAGTGAACATGTAGCAGGTTAATTAATCTACTGTGGGTTAACGACCACAGAAGATAACAATGTCATCAGAGAGGCTGTTGCAAGATTGCTGTGCAGTAATGCTCTCCCTTATTCCCCCAGACTCTGCTTCTCCTCACAGTTGTCTCATGCTATGGAGAGACTCTGGGATCTACCTGGAAACTAAACCTGCTAAATCCCTCACAGAGGAGCCTGACTGCTTCCAGGCCCTTTCTGCCTGAGCTAGACATTTAACACTAACCAGAGAAGTGCTCTTGATACTGAATGGTACACTGCTTTTCCACCCTCTCACTGCTAATCTACAGCAGGTGCATTTGTCCTCACTGTGGGAACATTCATTGCCATCAAAATTCCTCTATCATTGCAGAAAGGGCTGAAAGTATCTCTACTGCACATGCACAATGCCACAGAAACCGGCTGCTGTTGCATTTTCTGCCAAGCTCAGAATCCATTGCAGCTAATGGGTTGAAGGGAATTCATGATGCAGAGTCAGGCATGTCATGCTGCAGTTGGGAAGGCTGTCTATCTTTCTACATCAGTGTATGGAAAATCACACTATGAAAAGCCAATGTCCAGAAAGGAGACAGAGGAGTCCTACAATTTTATTTGAATAAAGGGAGAGAGTCGACCAGGGCACACACCCGCATGGTTTTCTCTCTCGAGGTTTTGGAGGGCACAGCCTCCTTTTTTCCTAAAATCCCAGCCGCATGTTTCCCTCTTCCTTTCACCATTGGCTGAGGTACTAGGAAGGAACTTTTCCTGAACTGCCTACCACATATCCCCTCCCCTGAACCTGTCATTTTACCCCAAAGTTCAGAAACTCAGACTTGTGCAGACAGACCCACGCGTCTGTTTCAGGAGCCAGGCTGTCTGGGCTCTGCAAACAAACTTGCTGCTTGAAGTTAAAAAGACCCATTTCAAAGACTTTAACACCCATACCCTCACCCACTGAACTGTTTGAAAAGACATTAGCACACATTTTCCCTCTCATGAGGATCATAGATCACAGAATAATTTTGGTTGGTACAGACATTTAAAGGCCATCTAGTCCAACCTGCCTGAGAGGCACCAATTTGATTTTTATTTATGCCTCAACACGTGTTATACATGAGGTGAAAAATTACTATAAGGCCTATACCCATGGTGGGAGCCCTGTCCCTGGCAAGACTTTGCCTGGCAGCCGATCAGGGGAGAGAAAGCTTCCACAATCAGGCTGCAAGTGACCCCCCCTCTCCCCCTCACCTCCTTGCCAGTAGGGCAGATCCCCGGAAGCCTAGGAAAAAATGCCTGGGAAATGGGCGGAGCCTTAGCACATAAAAGCAATTAACTGTGCCACAACCCCCAGCCATTTTCTTTGGGTTTCTCGGAGGGAACTGGGGCTTGCCTGGAGGGTCTTCTTGGTCCCCCTCCGCTTTTTCTTCCTGTGATCCTGCTCCCCTGTCTGCATCTGTCTGTCTGCTCTGCCTCTTCGCTTCCCTGGGGCAGCTCGATGCCACAGCAACCTAGTGCTCCACTGCTTCCCCGATGGAGCAGCCGCAGCCACCGTGCCCCGAGCGTGACAACCTGCAACTGCTCCACGAGTGCGCCCATAGCCATGGCAACCTGTTCTTCGCTGACGGAAGAGACACGCAGCCTGCTGCTGTTTGGAAATCGCGCCTAGCACACCAAGGGAGCTACGCAGACTCATCGCAGCTTGCAGCACGCAGGTTCCATCTGCCGAGCTGGTGCTAAGAGGGCACCCGGGTACAGCGGTAATGATCTGTCCCGGTTTTCTGTTTCTCTCTCCGTCTCTTTTCCCCTCTTTGCTCCCTTTTCTATCCCCTTTTGGTAGGAACACTTACCTTTCTTTATCAGTAAACAGTTCTCAGATATAATATTGCTGCACTTGCATTTTCTTTTTGTCGGAGAAATCTATGAAAAATAATCCTCCGTGACTCCCCTTTTACAGCGGGATGGGACACTCCCATTCATGGGCAGGGATAACCAGGTTGCTCCAAGCCCTATTCAACCTGGCCTTGAACACCTTCAGGGATGGGATATCCACAACTTCCCTGGACAACCTGTGCCAGGCCCTCACTACCCTCACACTAAAGAACTTTTTCCTAATATCCAGTCTAAACCTGCTCTTTCAATTTGAACCCATTCCCCCTTGTTCTGACATACAGGGTGTGATAAATACATATTATAATATTGGCTTTCCACAAATATTAAAAGGGATCCTGTATGTATAATGTTAAAGTAGCTTTGTTATATAGTTTTGTAACACTAACTAATGCCTTTATTTGTTATTAACTAAACTTAGACATAATACTGAAATAACTGATAATAGTTATGCTTGTGGTAATTGAACTGTCTGCTTGGCTGGATAACGAATGTATGTATAATGAATGTATAATGAAGACCCCTGCTACTGATATGCCAACTATGAGCAACTACCATTGCTGCAGAAACCATGGACCAAAGCCCAAGCTGGAGGTGATAATAAAAACTGACTAAAACCACAGCCAAGAAATGCGCCTGCTCTAAAAAGGCAGATCCAAGGAAGAGCCATGCCAAAGAGTTCCTGGAATATGTAAACTAGTTTGGGGAAAAGTTTGAATATGCATATTGATTATGAATATGCATTAGGCTGATGCAATAGTAAAGGTATGCAAAGTGTGTCTCCACAATAGCAGGTGTGCTTTTGGCTGAGAGCCAAAAACACCCAGTGCTGATACTTTTCCTTTATTGTCTTTGTCCCCTATTGTCCTTTATTAAACTTTAAAATCCTGAGAGTGAACCTCATTTTTCACACAGGGTCTTACAAAGTTTTGCCTCATCTTTCCTGTAAGTTTCTGTCATGGTGTGACACTGGCCCAACGCCAGGCACTCATGAAAGTCTCTCACTCACCCTCCCCTGCCACAGCTGGGCTGAGGAGAGAAAAAAAATTAACGGAGGGTTCATGAGTTGAGATAAGGACTGGGAAAGAACACTCCAAGGGCTCAAAATAGAAGTACAAAGTGAAGTTTATTACTAACAGAATCAGAGGAGGATAATGAGAAGTAAAGTAAGCCCTTAAAACACCTTTTCTTCCCCCAACCCCTCCCTACTTCCCAGCAACAGCACAGGGAGACAGGGTGTGGGGGTTTTGGTCAATTTGTCACCCAAGTTCTTCTTCTGCTGCTCGGGAAGAGGAGTCTGTTGCACTGCATTGTGAATTATATTAGTCACTTCCATCTC